>KZ651394.1:620667-630905 GCA_001010745.2 Gerris buenoi
AAAAGGTTTTAGAGCGAGTATATATATATATATATATATTTATAAATGTGTGTGTGTATATTCTTGTCTTAGGCTACGGACCCTAACACCGTAATATAAAATATATATTTAAGTTAAGATCAAGAAAATAGATAAAAGTTAATCTACATATACAAATTAATTATAATTATTTATTACCTACATACATTTTATAATAAATAGAATGAGAGAAAATATAATAAATAAAAATAAAAAGACAGGATTCATTTTAAATTTAATAAAATTAAAGAAAAATACATTTCATTAAAACCTAAACTTTCATTTTCAATTATTTTTTAAAACTATTTCTACTTTTATGAAGATGATCTCGGGTATCCGGGACTCTTTGTCTCCAGATTAATTAAAATGTCCAGTTGAAAATTAATTAAAAGTAGGATAATAAATTTATCTAAATTTATCTGATAGACTAATTGAATTTATAGTTGTAATTAAATCATTTATAAAATAAACATAATTGATTTTGTGTGTTTGTAGAGAATTTATTGCGTTTTAAATTCTTTTCCTATATATTTTATATAGGAATGTTAATTGTTTAAGAGTATCTTAAACAATGAACTTTAATTTTTAAAACAGAAATTTTATAAATTGATTTAATTTTAGTTGAAAAGTGAATTTTTTTTTACTTTCTTGTATAGCATTATCACTAACTTACTATATTTAGAGAAAGAAAGAGAGAAAAAAAAGTATTGTGACCGAGCAAAAATTCGATTTTGATTAGATGTAGATAATGTAAGGTTCCCTGGAGTCAAAATAAGTGATTTTTTTTTTAACAACTTATGTCTTCTGTAGTCTGAACCAACGTGGATGATTTTAAATAAATTTGGCATATACGTTCAGCAAATGCACAATCAAAGGCAAAATTGATAACTGAATTACAACTATACAATATTTGGGGATGCTGGGATGCTACCCATCAAAAACTCCGAAAAATCAAGAATATTTTTTTCTTTATTACGGTTTAAGTAAATAACTCCATTTTAGTAGTCTATTTTAATGCGAGTTTAACCATATTATACTGTGGCATACAAATAGAGAGGACGGGGAACCCAATCACCTTCTATTCCTCTCGTCTATCTCCCTCGCCGTGTTCACTCGATAATAAAACTTATTTAGTTTTAGCGATCTTTAACTTCATAACGGTGTCGCTGTTGGTTTTACCACGAAAGGTATTTGAAAAAAAAAATTGTTTTGCTCATCGAATAGATTAAGTTTAAATTTTTTCACGTACTAAAATTCCCATTTTAATTTTGAAGCGCACGTTACGCGAGAGTTGCGCGTGAAAACTTAGGCGGAAAACGATGTCCAACGCACTCGTCCTGGGCATTGGTAAAATTAACATGTTAACAAAATTTCAACTAAATCAGTCAAATTTTACTCAAGTTATCGTCAGATTTCGTGACGGTCGTTGTTTTCGGATTCACTCGCTGTAACATGCTATTGGGGACTTCATCCCAAAAACGATGCAATCGTCCACGACGTATAGCAAACATCTCTAAAGAGTCATCCTTTGCTTTATCGGGGTTTCAAAGACAAATTTTGTTCTTGCTAGTTATGGGCTGTTTTCCTTTGTTGTGAAAAGTCAAAAAAAAATTAAACTTTTTTTGCTTAATCACCTTCGTTCATGGTTTGTGTTTGTTCGTTAGTTGTGGTTACTAGTTAATTTTTACAAACCCGGCTTTAGTTAGTACCAATTTAGACAATGATCAATGCTCAAATTAAAAAAAATAAACAAATATTATCTTGAAATATCAACACAGTCGTTAAAGAGAGTGTATATTTAAGCGGAATAATTTTCCTTCGCGTTAACAAACATCTGGTTCTATTTAATCTACATTGAACTGAATGGGTTCCAAGCTGGAAGCGTGGAACTTGACAACAGTTGGTCCTGAACTTTCTCCCGCTTCTCCTAGACCCCATGATAAAAAGTGTTTTACGGATTCATTGAATTTTCTACACAAACCATTCTACACTAGGTGACCTTATAAACGCTAATTAGCATGTCTCCTTCCGGTTCATTTAGAACAGAACAACATATGATTGATTAACTTTTAGTTTTTATCTTTGTCTTCAACCAATAAATTTAAAATCGTCATTTGGTGTGACACCTGACACCACATTTTAATGTTGGTGTCATTTAGTTTAAGCATTGAGTTCTTAACCCCTATCCTTCTCGCTTTCCTATCATATTTATGTAGTTAATCAAGCATTTTGCAAATTACTTCATACATTTTTAATTTTTAATAATTTCAAATAAAAAAAATATATATATATCTACTGAATTGAATTATTATGTATGAGGCATCTATGAAGGACTAATATAAGTGAGATTACTTTTTATTATTTAATGGTCATTAGAATTATAATCAAATATACATACAAATTTTTCAACTTCAAGACAACATCAACAGGCTGTGAATATTTTCTGGCCATAGAATGACATAGTTCAGTGTGTAAGTCGCACCATCATTCTTACAATGGTTGTAAAGTTGGTTAAATAAATTTTAAGTAGTTGAACTCCTCAGAAAAATCTAAATTTATTCATCTCATTAGAGGTTTAATATTTAAAAACACTTCTCAAAGCTTCAAGTGTCAATAAACCGGTTAAATAAATTCCATAATTATTTTTAAAGTCCTTTAAACAATTCGGTCGGAAGAAAACAAAAACAAAAGAATTGTCTTATTTATACAGTGTTAAAGTTTTATTACCTCAACTTTAAATAAGTTAAGGCTTTAAATTCTCGGAACTTTACATTGTAAGGGAGGTCAAAGACTTCAAAGCAATTTTGAATAAAGATTAAAAAAAAGGGACCAATCGACGACAAAGTAACGTAGGATCAACGAACCCCAAGACACTTGGACAAGACAAAAGACATAAATGAAAAGCAGCAGTCTAATAAGCACCATCAAGGGTCTAATAAGCACCATCAAGTCAAAATAGGATTTGTAAAGGAAGTAAAACACATACTTAATATGGTCTCCCATGCACTTAGTTAAGCCGGACATCTACAAGTTTTAAAAATACAACCTCCAACAAAGTTTTTAAGTGTTTTATAACGTTATTCTCTCTTCTTAAGGAACTGAATTAAATAATGAGTTAACTGATAAGAAATGAAAATTAAATTTTATAAAAAGTGAAAGTAATGAAGCAGCATTTACAATTAAAAGTTCTTTTTTTTTTTTTTTTAGAAAATTAAGGAAATTATTTTTAAAAAAAATGAATATGTAAAAATAAATTAATTTAAAAATCATCAAGATACATAAGTTGTATCTATTTATAAAATATATTAAGTCATTTTATCTTTTAGAAAAGTATTTTAAAGAAGATTATATTACATAATGACTAGATTCGAAATTCAATGAATTGATAATCAAATTTATATAATTATAATTACATATCATTATACAAGACTCGCCGGAAAAATAGATATAAAAATGCATATTTCCGAAGATGAATTTGAATAAATTTCCTGAGATTTAAGTCATGTTTAGGGCAGGAAGTTAGTAATATTTTTTGAAATCACGAGGAAACCCATTGATGACAAATTTAAATAATAACATTTAGAGATAATAAAAAAAGAAATTAGATTTCCGGTGAGGCCCAACGTCCCGCTTCGATTATAGAAATAATCGAACAAAGCGGCAAATATCACATTTTGCACTTAAGCTAACAACAAGCAAAAGTTGTATACAATATAAAGACGGGCTTTCAGAATAAATATAAAATAAATATTAAAAAAAATTGGTTAAAAAAAACTCAGACAAACTTTCTCATATACGAGTTCTTAATTACTTAGCCCTGTATTTTCCATTTATTAGTTTTCGTAGGTAAATTGAATTATTATTGAATATTTCATCAAAATTAATCATAAAAATAACTTACTCATAACTCGAACCTAATCTCTTTCTATCCACGTTTAAAGCTATTTTCTCAGGAACAAAATTTTTCCCGGGAATACGGCTTATATTGTTAGTTTCGTTTTTTAATGGACTTCATTTTAGAATTTTTTAATCAAAAACATCGTAACCGTTTTCGAGAAATAGTTTTTAGGCTCCATGCGTCAGCACAGACATTTTTCAAAAACCAATTTTTTGGAGTCAGGGGACCTTAACTTCTGTAAATTTATCAAAACGCAAGAAAAATGAATTACAGTGAATTAACAAAGAAAATACAAATGTGTTATATCACTAAAATCCTAGCCGATAGCTAACAAAAGAACATCGAATGTTCCCATAGACCTTTATAAAAGAAAGGTATAAATTTGACTCATCTCTTTAAAGTTAGATGATGAAACTCAAGCTGGTCTTCTTAGATTAGTATTATTCTTATTTAAACTAAAATCTCTTTAGCAGAACCAAGGAAGACCACCCTAAACCCTTCTCATTCAACTATAGTTAATCTGTGTCTAGAGTTGTGTAACTAAAGGTACCATTAAAACCTTTTATATGGTCTAGAAATCTTAATAGCGAGACCATTAAACGTTTGTTTTTTTTTTTGTTTTTTTTTTAAATTGTTTTCTCTTTTTGAATAGTTCCGTTTTCTTTTATTATTACTCGTTGCCTAATCTGAATTCTTATTCAGATAATAGTTAACGATGAAGTGTTTATAGTAGTATAGTAGACCTAGTGTCCGCAAGAGTGGATCTTTTTTTCCATTCAGCATTTCAAGATAAGTAAAGAGATCTTCAATGTGTCTCTGAGAGGCATGACATTTTTATGTCCTTAGTAAGTGTTTTTTTTTTTTTTTTTTTTTTTTGCACTCGAATTTCAATCAGATTGAGCTGTACAAGAATTAATAGTTTTAATACCGTTGAAGACTTTTATAACTAAAAACTAAAAAAAGCTATATATTATAGGCATCTTTAAATTACCACACGACCACAATCTACAATGCATTAGGTCTCGAAAACTTGTTAATTATATATTAAAGAAAAGGTGACTTTTATAATCCTTCAACTGAACTCGATAACGCCTGCAACTAATGATTATAAGCAATTGAAACAGTTTTCTAACGGATCAAGTACTTTAGATCATTCAAAAGAGATCAAGACTTGAATAAGATCACGTTACACATAACTTAGAAGTCTGAATGTCAGTTTGCAGGCTCTACTTGAACAGGCTCTTCAATTTCAAATCTTTATGTTGTTTTTAGATTCAGTTGTGAAAGTTGTTCCAAAGAAGGATATATGGACATAGCGAGATCAATAGGTTGCCATTTGTGTAAAAGCATAACTATAAAGCTACCACACAAGCAGCTTCTGAGATGTTAAGATTATAGTTCTCCGGTGTTCTTAATGATCATCCTTATCTAACTCTTTCTAGGATTGGATGTTTTCAACTTAGTTACCCTTGCAAAGGTTTTTTTCAGAAGCTAAAGAAAACAATTTGCCAAAAACTTTTTTGATGGTTATAGATGGGAACTAAGTTACTTCAAGTTATGATTTGAAAGACGGAAGCCTCTCGTCAAGTCTTCAAGTCGACAGAAGGCGTCAAAAAAGTGTTCTACCTTTAAGGAATAGAGTGAAGATAAAAGCGTCGAGAGGCTTAACTAGGGTGCCTTGTGTCGTGTAGTCGTGGAGAAGGCTTGGCGCTACAAAGACTGTCCTAACTCGGGGTGAGACCGCCGGGTTCCTCCCCAGTGACAATGGAACACTCTCTGACACATCGGGGTCCCGTTAACAACCGTGCACGGCACCTCATCACGAACTCACCGTCTGACAAATCACACGCCCAACGTTTTGAGTTTTAGTTTTTTAAAAAAAAGCTCTCGACCAAAACTTTAACACTTCCATTAGAGATAGTTCTGCTCTCTGTTCCATTCGCCTTTAAGAATACACACATTTAAGTTATTTAGATCTTGCATTAACGCTCTCACTTCTTCAGCTTATCATTTAACCTGTTTTTCATTCAACTTATGTTGTGGTTTGTGATGTTGACATTTGCCGACATTATGGCAATTTATATTGAAAGTGCAAGCGTTTGAAGTGAAATGAAGTCTAAGTTGCTGTATTGTACATTCATATTAAAAGTCATTCGCTTTCAAATTCGACTCGGTTTGGTCTCATATATGGATTTTTATCACCATCATTATGCTTGATTAACGGAACCACATTTGAATCAAACTAAAATGCCAGTTAGGATATACATTGTGAGTATATGAGTTCTTTTATGCATTGTGCTCCATGTAAAAATTAGTATATAAAAAAGAGAAATTCAATGACATTATCATCATCGCTTTTTCTACTAAAAATTTTTGCTGTTCTTCAATTTCTTTAGATTTCTCTACAATATGTTTAACCAATGGATATCCTCAGGTTACTGGATAATTAAAAACAATGATAGAATAGAAAAGCAGAGTCAGTATAGCCGAGTGGTTAGCAGCTCGCTTGAAACTATTCCTAACATAGTGACATGGTGATGTTTCAACAAGTTGAATACTGAACAATGAAAACATCGAGTCTGTCCATTGTAAAAAACTTTGACTACTTGGTGCGTAGGCTTCCGCGGGTAGACTCGTAATAAACAGCTTGGTTTTCCGGTGGAATCCGCGTATTTAAAAGTTAAAATTTAGACGTCAAAATACTGATAATCTAATTTGAAAATAAAAGAAAAAACTTGTTTGCACCTGCATTGGAACTAAAAGGGTGTGGAGTGTATTCCATATGATTGGATCTGACAGAGCGAGGGAAATTAGATGCGGTACTTAGCATCGGTTCACTGCCCACACTGGACTATCCACGGAAACCAACACTTACTTCATTTTTACACTTATTTCACACTCAAGCGCACACTTGACAAGACGCCATTTTGTTATGGATAGGACTTACAAGAGAAAAATTACACAAATTAGGGTGTGTTGTGTATTGTGTACTGACAACCAAACAGTGCTACAATTTGACTTCCCATATACCTCCGAAACTATACCTACTACTCATCAAAACATGCTAAAAGAAACAACTGGCTAGAATACCTTAGATTAAATAGATTTTTCCGGAAAAAAAAACAGTGTAGAAAATTGCAAAAGGTTTTAGAGCGAGTGGATGGCATACAGATTGTATACCAGAATTTATACAAATGGTACAAAGAACCAATAAAGTTTAATTTTGGGTATGTTTTCTCGACGCGGAAATTATATTTTGTGTCTTCCCACAAACCTCAGAAATGTATTTTTTTTAATTAAAAATTATCACTTTCATCAACACTGGTTATAAGTAAAATCATGATAAAAGAAAAAATAATAAAAACGATGTGCATACATTTATTTATTATGTATTTTAAATGAAGTATATATGTTTTACTTAATCAAAATACAATATGAAAGACCGCAATATGAAGGAATTATTTTGCTTTTCTTTGGCACGACATGCAAATTGAAGATACTCTTTGTAGCCTCAAGTCAACACGAAGTACAGCTTGGCCTTAATTGTCCTAAAAAATTGCCGTATCAAGTGTTGTATGTTGCATTCATTACTTTCTTAGTGTACAAAATTATTGAGATAAAAGACATACAATATTAAACCGAAAAAATCAAATATTCAATATTAATTGAATGAGCGTGAGTTCTTCATTTCAGAGACTTGGGATTTTTAAAGTTTGTCTTAAAATAACTGGCTTAAAAATGGACCGATTTGAACAAAATTCGGCACAAAGGTGCATCTCAGCATTTATCACAACTGTATAGTTTTTGTAAATTTCATTATTTTAATATTTTCGAAAGGGCGGCCAATATGGTGGACGACTAAACAAAAGAATTAAGTTAAGCATTACTTATTTTAGAGGTCTTTAAGAGGAGAAAAAGAATATATAACTATTATGACAAAATTTTAATTTTTTGCCGGCATTTTGATATGAAAAAGCCAACAAATATGGCCGAATTAAGGATTTAAAAGATTATGTTAATAGGGCATGTTACATATTATCAAGTTTTGTTTGTATAGCTTAGGTTTCTCCGACAAGAATCTAATAAATCTAGATCTTGTAGAGGAAAGCTCATTAGAGGTTTATTGAATCCCGACATATCCAATCCTTACAGGGACCTTTTAAACGGAGTTGCTCATGATGAGAATCAGAAATATTATATTTAGAACGAACCTCCAGATATGTTAGAATATAAACAGAAAGGAGTCGCCAACCTCTTACTCCTAAGGCTATTTTCTTGAGATATGAACTCTTAAATAAAAAAAAAAGAAACGATGGCTATTGAACTACTAAAGGTATTATTTGATTCTTACCGGTCAATCATTTTTTTTTCTTTCCTTAAGCGTACACATCCAAAAAAGGAAGAAGAAAAAAATAAAATGGCTAGCTATTCCTTAACATATACTTATAGATGGTTGTATTTTAGATCGGTACAATTCGTCTAGGATCGTAATATTTCGTTGTTAAAAAACGAAACGGACACGTGTTTCACTCTGTTATATTCATCCATATTGGGCCGGGAGACTCTAATATAAATAGATGGAAATTAACTGTATCCGGAGTTATACGCACTGCTGCGTACCCCCTGCAACGAACAACGAACAAACAGTCGGTCTAGGGACTACGTCTGTTTGTCTATCGCGTAGTCCTATTTAGCTGCTACTACAGTAGTCAATCAAGATAAGGTATAATCGATAGAGGGACAAACCAAGTGTTTCCTAAGTTGCCGTGTGAGTGTGCTCTCGTACTCTCTTTGTTATCTAGTTAAGATAACAGGAGAGAGGGGAGGAAAGGGTGTGTTACTATATTATCTAAACAACAAACAGTTTAATATCACGCTTTACATGTCAAATAAACAAACGAATAGATAATTAACAAGAATGGACAGACACAATCCGAGTCAAAAGGACATCACGTCAAAATATAATAAAAAAAAGAAGCTTCATATATTAAAGTTCAAATTAGACATTAAAACAATATTAAATATTCCAATAAAAAGATAAAGCAGCTTGTTCTGGGTAAGTTATTTCATTAATGTTTTACCTCCACTCAAGTACATTTTTACTTTTTCATATATTTAAAAAAATACTTTATCTACGACTTGCATTGTAAGTGGACTTTACATTGCTAATAACAGGGAGGGAAGTGTTACTTCTCTCCCTTGGGAGTAAAAAAACAATCATACCAACTTAAAAGGTAATTTTTTAGGTATTTTTTAAGTTTTATGTTGGTAGTAAAGTTTTTCCGCTATTTATAGCTTTCAGGAAGGTTACTTTAGGTTATCGTACAAAGTCTTTAAATGAAAAACAAACTATTAAAAGAGTTTATTGTAAAACGTGTATATTTAGTATAAAAATGGTTATTTTAATAAATGAAGTAATTAAATATCAGTTTAAGGTGTTCAAATTACGTGAATTTGTAGGTAAAACTTTTATACCTACAATCTTAGCTATTACCCATGGTGCACTAGTTGTAGATAAAATTTAATACTCAACATGGATTGAAGTATTTCTGCTCTCAGGATTATCTCCCTCGGCTATGCCTCGGGAGCTAAAACTACAGTTATCTCCCTCGGCCTTAAGGCCCCGGGAGCTAATGAAGTTTTCTCCTTCGGCGGTGCCTCAGGAGAAAACTTAACCTCGAGCAGGAAAACATACTTCTCTTCCTTGTTGCGTAAATAACTATTCTTATAAAAAAAAAGTATTGAGATGACGCAAAAATTCGATTTTGAGATTTTCACGTTTTGAGTCTAAATAAATAGTTTTTATAAAAAAAAAAGTTGGTCCGAGTAATGAAATTTGGCATATAGTCTAATACGAAATAGATTAATGAATTACATCTATTTAGCTCCTGGGAAAATAGCTTCAAACACAGACGGTAATAGGCCGGGTTCGATTCCTCCTTGGTGATGTTTACTTAAGGAGTTTTTTGATAAAGCATTTAATAATAGTTAGATGCAGCAACGAAAACTTTAAACACTAGAACAACTAACGATGTACTCGGACGAAAGAAAATTAGTGTGAGTTTGAGACAGATTTTTACTACGTTTTTATTAACTTGGTTTCTTGTTTGTATGTTTGTTTGTTTGTCCGGTACCAATCTTGCAATCGAATTTTAAATAACATCCCGTGTAGCTGACATTTGAAACTTTCAGAACAGCTCAGAACACGATGACAATGCATTATTTTAATACTTTTAGTCATTTTTCAGCAGAATTTAATTCGTTTTCAGCAAATTTGCTGAATGAAAAGTTAGTTCGGAAAAAATCCGCAAGTTATTTTATT
>KZ651394.1:633733-668258 GCA_001010745.2 Gerris buenoi
TATAATTCAAGAAAATAATTCATATAATGTAGGATACCTTCTAGACAATCAGGTTTGTAAAAACAAAACTTTTTACATGTTAAAATTAGTAGTAATGATTTATCTTTAAAATTTTTGTTAATGTTGTGTTCAGAGAATATTTACAGTTTGTAAAATCTAACATCTAAATAAGTTTTGATTCCAGCTTGAGAATGACCCAAAGAGGGGTCAAAATATTGCAAAAGTGAGTTTTATTTCCTTAATGGACCCAACTACTGCTCAAAAAAAAAAAAATAATAAAAAAGGATTTTGCTTTAACATGAAGTTATTTCACTGTTCAACTGTTCTCTGCTGTTTGTTCAAGATATTGTTTAAGTATACCCCAACCCTTACCAAACTCACTCTCCACGTAACTTTATTATTATTTAACATCTATGAATATGAAAATGTAGCGATTGCAACAATCTAAAAATAGTGATAAACAAATTCAAATGTAACACGCCACATAACTTACTCTACATAATAATTTAACATAATCAGGATTTCAATTAGCATATAAATCAGCGAGCAAACACGACACTAAATAAGACGGATTAAAAGTTATTAATTATGAATTCTTGATTAATTAACAAGAACAAAACTAATTATTGAGACAGTTTCATAATATTATTTTTATATAATGCTTTACATCAAAATCTCTCGTGTCAAAGTGACGGAGATTAAATAGGAAAAAAAAACATCTTTCTAAAAATATAAATAAATCTGAAAAAAAGATAATCTTAGTGATCGAAGAAGATTATAATTTCTTGATTTTTTATTCTTTTTAATGAGGACAGTATTGATTCAACATCACGATCTGAGAAGCTACGTAACAAGTCCTTTCAGATCCTGAGAGATATTCACTTTTTTTTTTCAGATCTGAGACATTTTTTTTTTTTTTTAACTCAAATGCAGTGTTGCCAGGAGTAAAGTCATGTGTCTGTAAGTTTATTTCAAAAGTTGTAACGAAACTTAATAGCGTGTTATACAATCATAATCAAAGAGAGAAATAAAAATTTAATAGAATAACCCAATGTGCATTTGAAGAAAATTAGATGATTAAGTTCAATAATAAGATTTTTTTTTTGTTTAAACAAATTCTAAAAAAAACATTATTTTTAAATCTGTTCCAAACTTTTTAAACCACAACAATGTCGGTATATTCTTTGTCAACCATGTAACTGATGATTCATACTTTATTAACAATAATAACGCTTGTTTCAAACTTTATTAACAATAATAACACTGGTTTCATACTTTACTAACTAAAATAACACCTGTTTCAAACTTTAATAACAAAAATAACACCAGTTCCAAACTTTATTAACTAACATAACGTCTTCCAAGTTATTTAAAATACAATAATGCCTGTTTCAAACTTTATTAATTTAATGCTAGCATTTATTATTATATAGTATATTTGACTATTATACGTATAACATAGCGTCTGTTCCAAACTATATTAAGTATATAAACACCTGCTTCAAACCATATTAGAGGTCGACCAAGAAGTCATATGACATGCATAGTTATGACAAATCTCACGAATAACAACAGGAAAGTTTCCAATCTGTTAGGTTTCCTGTTTTGTTTGTTTTTATCCAGTACGAGTTATAGTCACAACTGTCCTAAACAATTTTCGCATGATACACAAATTCACGGGATGATGCAAATACAAAGTTCGCTACACATCAAAAGTCAAATCTAACTCAGAAATAAAGAGGAATAATCAATAAATAATAATATTAAGATATTATCGTATAGATAGTAGAAGTGATTTCTTATCAGGTACAGTGTTGCCCGTATAGCAAAAAATATAGAAGTTAAAAAAATAAAATGATCAATAACCAAAGAACAACACTGTTTTTTGACAGTGATCTGTTTTATTTAAAACTGACTGTACATGACGACACTAGCGCACTCCTTAGATTTCCATGACTTCTTGGTCGACCTCTAGCAAATATAACTTCTATTCCAAACAATTAACTACTTTTACACCTGTTTCGAAGTTTATTAACCAATATAATGTCTATTACAGACTTCGAACACAATAGAATTAAGTACTTAGTAGAAACAAGTAGATATGTATCGGACATTTTGGCAATTGTGATTTTTTCAATGAACTAGCTACATTCATAAAATAGATCTACTATTTCATAATTCGCTTTAAAAACATTAAAACGCTTTAATTACATGAACACAGTTATTTCCAAAAATCTTATTACTCATTGATCTAGTTGAAATCTAACGGAGTTATGTCATTACGTGCCTCTCACATTTTATCTTTTGATTCGAATGAATGAATGTGAAAAACCCCTTGTAAGTTGCAATTATAAAAGATGCATAGTATTACTTGTTATTTCCGCAACCAACTGTTCTCAGGTAACTTGAGAAAAAATAACATACATTGACTAAATAACAACCAAAATCAAGATTAATCTAGTTAGGAAATAATAACAACTAGTATACAACGAATGAAGGGGAAAAATGTACAATCAAGATTTAAATTATAAAGATTTAATCGTAAAATATATACAAAATTAAATAGAATGTATGGTTTAAAAAAAAAAAAAAAAAAAAAAAAAATTCTTCTGAAAATACATTTTATGTGCAACTGTCTCACTCTTTGATAGGGTATTATAATATGTCCAGAAATATCAAAATTAACTCAAAGATCTGTGTCCTAAACATACTGTTAATTGCCGCATTATCTATCAGCCAATTAGTTTTCTCACATCGTATCAAGTAATTTATTGCTATATACTTTTATAATCCAAAATTCTCTTATTTTGTTACCTAATTAATATACCATTTTGCTTCCGAGCTTACTTCAAAAATTAAAATAAATTTGGCAATAATGGGTTGTAAAAAGCTTAAGAAAGCTATGTGCCACTCTAATCGGCAGACAATATTAAAAATAGGTAAGTTGTTTTGATTTTTTACTCAAATAAATGTAACAATTTATTTATAGTTAATGGGCGCAGTGCGCAGGCGTTTAAATAAAATAGAAAAAAAATTAAAACTTATTTGGGACCAACAATGGGCTAATTGTGACCTATAATCCAAATTTGATTTTTTGATGAAAGCTAAAATTGTTGTGATTTATTTAAAAAAATATTTGTTACGTGGATGTTAAGAGAACTCAGGTCATTCGTAACCTGTTTTTGTAATATATATATAAATTAATACCTTTTCCAATTCAACATAAAGTTTAGGAACATCTTAGAACCAACCTGCAACAAAAGAAAACCAATTTTAATTAATAAAAACAAATAATCAATAATTTGTCCCCAAAAACAATAATTAATCAATTTATAATTAAATATATACGAAATGCGATGTATAGCAAATTATACAAATCGAATTTATACCCCATCAAAATACATTCTCTTAAAATAAGCATATGAGAAAAAAACGTATATGAGAAAGGGGAAAGGATCTAACATTATACTATGTATTCAATAAGTTACTCTAAATAAAATCCTTTGGTTGTAAAAAAATGATTAAAAAATACCACATAAATAATTTCAATCTAAACTTATATTTATAACGTGTCTTAATAAAATAACAATTACAAATTTGTTTTCAGTATCATAGGGATTTGGAAAATTGATTACTATCATTAAGAATTAGAAAATGTAATCAAATTCATTTATTTATTTTTATTTTTTCTTAATCTTAAAGGAATGTAAAGAAGAAAATAAAAGTAATACGAAATATGACTTAAAAAGATTTAAGATATTAAGAAAGAAAAGAGAAATAAATAAAAAGATATTTTAAACCATTAAGAAGTTTTAAATTATGATTAAGAAATTTAAGAGAAAGTAAGGGTATGAAACCAAGTAACATTGACGTGAATTAAGAATTTATTATACATATATATTTTTTAGTTAATAAATTTTGTCCATATATAGATATGAGAGAAAAATATATTTTCTCTTATGACTAACATAATGTAAAAAATTGGTTTGTCGTATACAATTAGTGTTAAAAATGATGTAAGGAAACATTGAAAAAAAGATAAAAGCCTGTTTTATAAATATAATGTACAAATGTATAAAGATTTTCGGCAACTTATTTCTCCCTGTTCTTTTTTATTAGCTTTAATAGATAGTTTTGTTTGTTACTTTTTTACTACCTTTCTTGCGGTTTTTTTTTTCTTCTTCTTTTAGATAGACTTTTTTAAGGAGATTGAATATTTATTGACTTTACTTTATAGCCAAAAAAAAAGGATAGACGTTAAGACAAGTTGGTTTTGTTGGTTAAACGAATTAACAGTTTGGGCAACCTCAAGGTTTTTTTTGGACCCATCTTGCGGTTACTAAAGTAAACCATGATTTATAGAAAGAGATAAAAAAAAATCCTTTTTAGAAAATAAAACGTGAATAGGTGTGAAAAAATAAGTATTTTTTGAGCAAAACAACCTACCAACACCAACACATTTGATGTATACTATGTATTAAAACTGACAATTATTAGAATTAGTGAATTAACTCTTCCAAAATACCTCTACACTAAACTATAAGTTATGTTAATTTGAACGTAATAGCTTTAAATAAACAAAAAATACATTAACTATTGCCTAGTACCATCACGAAGATAACGAATTTAGGAATTTAATTTCAAAAAAAGTTAATTAGCAATTGCCTTGTACCATCTTATAATATATCATAATTAATTTTAACATCTCTAGTCGTGCTTTTATTAACAAACTTCTATTTTATAGCTGGGTTCACACTAATGAAGTAGTGTTATCTAATGCTCGGCGAAAATATTTACGACAAAAAATTACCACAGTCAATAAAGTTTGTTTCGCTGTTCAACACATACACCCCGCAAACGCAATTTATTATTGGTGTAGACCCAGCTAACAAGTAATTGAAAACTGCACGTTCCTTTACATTCAAGCAGCTGAAGAGAAGGTATATATTTATTTTTAAACTAACAATGCATAGATGTTTACTTAAAGGAAATTTAATGATCAGAAAGTTCATAAAAATTGGTTACAAGGGTCATTTTACATCCAGTAGAAATAGTAAAACGTGGAGGATGAATCACAATTAGATCACTTAAGGGCTACTAACCTAGGATGGAGATCAGCCACACCACATGCCAATGTACCACCCAAGAGAATACGGTGTGATCAATAGTGAACCATTTAAATCAAAGTGCCAAAGCATGGGATCGAACCCGTGACCTCTACCTTGATTCATAAATCGCTGAATAGTAGTGACAGATGCTTTTAGAATCACGGCTATACTGTACCTACCATAACCCTTATTTAACTTCCTAAGTGAAGTAGAAGCTATGACTTTTTTTTTAGATTTTATTAAATAAATAATTATTTGCCCATAATTGGTAAAATAATTTTGATCTCAGAAACAAATCGAGATTAAATAAGAGATAGGACGAACATTTTTACTGCAAAAATGTCCCTAAATAATTCACCCAATTTCGTCCGACACGGTGTTCAACATTTACCCTAAAAGAAAGGATATATTGTTGTTAACAATATAATATCATGTATAAGTTAAGTATTGTTTAACAGGGATTTTTTATCTATAACATTATTATTTATTTATTGTCAATGTTGTAGCAATATTATTATAAATAATATTGCAATATTAAGTCCAGTATAACAGTGTCATAAGTCATTAACATTAGTATTAAGCTACTATCAACACATTATATTATCCATGTATCCTTAACAATAATCATGTTTGTTTTTTCACTTCTGTATATTTAAAGTAGGAACATGAAAAAGAACTTAATATAATTGTATAACTACATTACTTCAATTGTCTATCCAACTCTATTGTTACAGGGCAACGCCCCTAAAAAAAAGATTTCATTTATTATTTTTAAAAAACACTATTTAAGTTTTATTATTTGTTGAATGAAATTTCTTAATTTCTTTAATATTTATTCAATGTAAGTGCGATGTCTCACATTTCAGTTGAAAATGTTGTAAAATACTTAACTTTAAAAAAAAGAGGAGTTTCAAGATTAAGAGAAAAATAAAGAAGGAAATCAAAGTAAAAAAGAAGGTAATAAAAAATAAAAGGTGTAAAGGATCCGTAAAGAAAAGGACGAGGACACTTGAAGAGTCTCTGGGTCCTGCCGATGACCTTTCACACCTTGCTTTAGTCTTAAGACAATGGGAAATAATAACGTACAACGCACAGTACCGTTCCAATACTCATAAATTATATACCCTCCACAATCTAAAAGTCAAAATCTTAATTTATACTCTCCTTCTCCCTCCCTTCCTTCATCTCTAAATAAATTGCTCTCGTGCAATTTCTATATAACTTCCTTGAGCCATTTCTTATTAATTTATTGGATAAGTATATCGATCCGATATAATTATACAAAGGGGAAAGAAAAAGAAATTAAATTTTATATTAAATGAAATATAATTTGCGGCATAAATATCATATGATATTGACAATATTAACAAAAAGATTGTTATATTTACCAAACAAATTATTACTATTTAAGGGAAAATGAAATATAAAAGCACGTAAAATGTACCGAGTGGTAGCTTAAAGACTTATTGAGTTGATAATATCAAAAATTTAATAGTTCTCAGACGAAAGGGGAGCTTAGAATATCATAGAGAGAAACTAAGATTCACTCACAAAAATAAAAAAATGCTTATTTCTATTTTGGTTGTCCAAAATATGCCATGTTGGTTGTCTAAAAAAATTCTAATTTCTTCATTTTATGGAAAAACGTTGAATCATGAATATGCTTTTGGGCATTGACTCCACATACCGAAAGTATGAAGTGGAGAAAACAAAGATAGATTTGTCTAATTGTCAAATAGTAGATGGATATTAAGACGGGAAATTATAAATATTAAGCTATTTTGAAACGAAGTTCCTTATGGCACGTTAAAAGCCTGGGAGTGAATCCGAAAAAAACGACCAAAATCACCGTCACAAAATAACCGTCATGAAATCACAGTCATGAAATCTCCGTCACGCGAAATCCGTCACGAAATATCTACCGATGACGATAACTTGAGTAAAAGATCACCGAGTTAGTTGATATTTGGTACACCTGTTCATTTTACCAATGCCCAGGCTGAGTTGGAAAACGCTATCCGTCCAAGCGTTCCCGCGCAACGCTCGCGTAAACATAAGCTTCAAAAAGACGGGAAAAAATGTTAGTATGGAACCCTGTTACTTGTTTTGTTATATGTCAAATTATATGTCACTTGGTTTTATAAATATCGAAAATAAATCGTTGTTAACAGTTTATACGTTTTTAGCATTTTATGTGATTTTATAATTTATATTTAATAAAAAATGTAAGGAACATCGTTCCTACCGGGTGTCCCGCGACACCACACGTATTTTTTTTATTACTATTTGGCCCGCTAGAGCTCTGATACAATTTAATATAAAATTTAGTACTTCTATCGGCGAAATATAGAAGTACCTACAATGAATAAAGGTGAAAAACGATCTGCTTTCTATCATAATCTAACTTCCTGGCATGATATTTTAAATTTCCACATTTCTCAGGTCGTTTTAAGGCCGGGCCACACCTGTCCGCACCTTGCACGCACCGTATGACGGCCGTGTGTAGGCCGTGTGTTGGACAACACTCGGCGAGGAATAAACCTAAGGAAATGTTAGGGATGGTCCACACCTTTCTGCACAAACACCGCACCGTGCCCGCACCAACACCGCACCGTGCCCTCACCGACACTTGGATTATTTTTGTTTACTTTTGACATTTCTTTAGGTTTATTCCTCACCGAGTGTTGTCAAACACACGGCCGTCATACGGTGCGGGCACAGTGCGGACAGGTGTGGCCCGGCCTTTATGCGTGACAGAATTTTTTTCTGTACCCAGAGTTAGAACATATTAAAGTTATCAAAGGTAATTTTATTGGAGAACTTGAAATCTACAAATTCTGTTTAATCCAATCTGTTTTCAAAATTACATTTTATATAAAATAATAGTATTTCTAAAAAATAAATAAAGATCGAGGATACGTAAAAAAATAAATAAATAAATAAAAATAAAAAATAGTAGTTTTACCGACGTTACGGAATAATAGTTTCACTTCTTTAAGCTGTTTGGGGTCCCCAATAGCTCATTCCGATCGCATTCGGCT
Source organism: Gerris buenoi (assembly GCA_001010745.2). Taxonomy (NCBI): domain Eukaryota; kingdom Metazoa; phylum Arthropoda; class Insecta; order Hemiptera; family Gerridae; genus Gerris; species Gerris buenoi. Next base: position 641,883 of record KZ651394.1, read on the forward strand.
GTCATGCAGGAGGTCCGGGGTTCGTTTCCCGACTCATGCTAGTTGCTAACTAGTTGCCAATGACAGATGTAATAAGATTTATACAGCTGATGGAGACACACTAACCCCGTGTCCCGTGTTATCCAATACATAGATAATATATAGTTGTAAAAGCCCTTTGGCAGACTCTCCAAGGGCTGTTGCACCACAGAGTTAGATAGTTAGTTCATCAAGGTAGGACTCAAGAATGAAAACAATGATTCTTTATTTAAACCACAGTCTATAATTCTCAGAGTTATTTCCTGTTAAAAGGGATACTAGAACAATGATCTTGAAGTCGAGCAGCATCCTGCATCGTCCTGAGATGTTATTACGTATTGTATTTGATAAGATATTTCAGGGGAAAACCGTCGGAGCGGTCATTTAATTGTATTCAGTAAAAGTTAAAAAACGGCACGAAATCCCTCCCAGATAGTTCTTATATAAATTCTTCAAAAAAGAGTAAAAGTCCGAATTATTTATATTTTTAACCTTTACTTTCTGGGTGGTGAAAGATATTTCCAAATATCTCTCACCTAAAGAAATCATAAAAAGGAAATTTAAATATATATATATTAAAATAAATATTTATATTTATACAAATCGACTTAAAAGAAATCCGGATTAAAGTAAAAGAAAAATGTTTTTTTAAAAAATCCAAATATTTAAATATAACATTTACCATGATATAATACCATTGAAAGGTTAAAATATTCACATTTGAATGATTTCATTTGTCATCACTTAAAATTTCCAGTATAAACAATTTTGTTTCCAAGCTTACCGATGTTAACGGAAGCTAAGTGATCACAATGAATAACATTTGTCTCCGAATCAAGACAAAAATCCGTTTCAGACATCATGGAACGTTTTTAGTTTCTTGTCTGTTAGTTAGTCTGTCACGTTCAACATTTTTGTGAACCATCATAACTTAAATAGTCTGGCAATTAGTGTAGCAGGTGGCTTCGTCCAATATCGTCCTTGTATCCAATAATGTAATTTATTATTGATGTTATGCTTTCACAACCTATATTGTCAAATTTATTTAATTGTTTCCTCCCTTTCTTAAAACCTGTCAAAGTTTTCTTTAGAATGATCACATAGCTTACGTTACCTTCGGTAAGCTCGGAAGTAAAATCCCTTATTAATTAAATTTAAATAGTAATTAGTAAATTAACCCATTTTTGGTACCATATTAATGTCAACATTCTGCGGTCATTGCTTTCTATTCCGCATTGACACAATAATTTGTTACTAACAACGATATTTTTTACAGTTTTCATCCGATTTTGAAGAAATTTTGATGGTTTGTCAAAAGTAGCCCACGGATGACCCCATATTAATTATTCCAAGTGTATGCGCATATTTAATATTGAATATAAATAATTGTGACCTCACTCGGAATCGAAACAGATCAAAAACAATTCCAATGTGACTATTTTCTAATCGGCGGACTATTTTTATTCTTTTACTTATTCTTATTGTAAATATTTAATGGTACTATATTGGTTAAGTACTTATCAAATTAATAAAAGACCAAAAGAAAGGAGAAAAAAGAACCAATAGAAGAACATAATATAATTTTAAAACTAATTAAATATCTTTAGAATAATATCAGTAGAGTAATGTCAGTAGAGTAGGTACACAAGTGGATTTAATATTAATAGTAAACTATAAGAAACATGGATTCAAGTATTTTGCAATGAGGCATTTGTTAATGACTTATTAAGTAATACGAAATGAAAGAGGATTCAGTAGTTGTAAATCTAAATTTATTTGTTTGTATTCTTATTGTATACAATGAATGTTGATGTTAAATTATCCGTTTTTTAAAAAGAAAGAATAAAGAAATAAAATATATTTGTTTGTACAAGCATTGAAGGTGAGCCTCGTCGTCACGAAGTTAGTTGTCTTAAGGTGTCCAAGCTCTAATAGTTCATCGAGAGAAGATAAAAGAAAGAATAAAAATAAAAGGTAAAACGAAATAACTTCCAAGGATAAAGTTGTAATGTAAAAAGAGATATAACTCAGACATAAAATATAGTCATTTAAAGCTAATAAATATTACTTAAGTATTGTTTAGAGGTTATTAAAAAAAAATAGTCAGCCAATTAGTGTGGCACATAGCTTCCTCACCTCCTATTATTGGCCGAATTGTCATATGAGTATTGTAATTGTGATTCAGGTTTGAGGATATCTCAATTTAAGAGAAGAAATATTACATAAATATGTATATAAGCAAATGTATTCTTTCATTTTAATATAAAAATATACCCCTGAAGACAAAAATTAAGAAGAAGTGTAATTGTGCTTTGACCGGTTTCAATTACCAGTACAGTCACACTTATTTTTATTTACTATTAAATGTACGCATACGGATGAAATTTAAAATTAATGTACAGACAAAACTTTAATTGCAGATGTCGCAAGGTTATGATTAAATTACTTATTTGATCAAATTACAAGGGGTTTCATTAAAATTCGGGAAATGATTAAATTTGTCTTGAAGATGTTTTGATTTTATCATATCTAAGAAATACTTTACTGGTAAATTATGTATACCTTTCATTAATACTCTATAATAATTCTAGCCCATAAAAACCTATTTTTTATTTAATTAATTTTGTACTTATGCATTTTGGTTCTATATGAGTGTATAATTATTTTAATTTAATTAACAAAAAAACCTGATTAAAAATAAATAATCATTTAATTAATTTTTGGGGGTATTTAATTTCTTTCAATTGATTTCAATTTTGATCAATTTTTTACAATGTTTTTCATTGATGCAAAGTCTATGTGCCAATTTTTTTACCTCAGCTTAGATGACTGAAAAAGGGTTAATTATAGCCCCAAAGATTTTGACGATAGTCAACACTAACAAAATAACAAAAGTGAAGTTAATACAAAGGATTTTAAAATACTCCAGTATCACCTATTATTATTGTCGAACACAGAAGCGATAAAAGCTTTTATTTTCATCTAAGAATTAAAGGTTCTCCTATATACTAATGTTACATCTGGCATTGAATATTATCCCTATATTTTACTAAGTTAATTGTTTCGTTCAGATAGCTTGCAGGTAGCCCAGTATTTAACTGTCAGATGACCACATATCCGAATATAAACCTGTTTTTCTACTCCACTCCTAACCTAACTACTACTTTTAAGTTTGGTTTTAGTGAATCAAAAATAAAAAATCAAGTCCACTTCACTTATCTTTAAGTGACCAACTTTAAAAAACTTTTTTTTTCATCGCTTTCGTTTTCAATTTCATATCTAATTTTTCATCTCTCTCTCTCTCTTTTAATTGCTCACTAATAAGTATAATTTCTAATTGCAGTTTTTACTTAATATATATATAAAAAAAAAATCAATTTACGTAACCCATTCATTAACTTTTATTTTTTTAAAAAAAGAAGAAATGACCTTTAAAAGTGAATCTTAAAATGTAATCACTTAAGTGGTTTTGAGATGGAAAGCAAATCATTTGCTCATCTTATAGAAAATCCTACTTTTGTTGTTATTATTACTTTTAAAATAAAGAAAAAAAAAGTTAACGACTATTTTTTTTTAAATCAACTTTTACTGTCTCCATTTTGATTCCCAATTGGAATCCGAAGTATTTAAAGTAATGTCAAGTACAATTTCAAGATCATACCTCTTGATTGAAGGCCATAATAAAAATAGTGTTTTTATTGCACGCATTCGTACTAAATTGGATTAGAAGTTTTGTCCAAACTCCCTTTTTCCTGTTGTAATTGCTAAGTAAAAGTAAAGACATTAGAGGACAATCATTTTTGATTTCGATTGTGGCTTTCAAATTATATAAATTACAGTAGAATTGGTCTTAAAAACCAGATATTTTTCGTTTAGAAGATGTGTCCTGAAGGTGTTTTTTTTTGTTGTTGTTACGATTGCCATAATGACTCTATTATGAATTTTCTTGATTTCTCCCTTTCTCTCTCTTTTAAACATCACATGGATTTTTTTTTTTTTTTGTTGCCAATATGTATTATTTGTTTGAATAATTTAGAACAATTTAACAAATAAATCGGTCCGAGACAACTCATAAAAAAACTTTCTCATAAACGAGTACCTACATGATTAATTGGACTATTCTTTTCCATTTATTAGTTGTTTCAAGTTTTCAAATCACAGGTAAATTTAAATATTATTAAACATTTTATCAAGATGTATCATAAAAATAACTTTTCTCGGCGGGTAATCGAACCCAGCCTCTCTTTTTTTTCGCGTATTTTCAAAGTTCGTGCGGGATTAATGCTTATTTGAAGCCTAAATTTATTTCTCCATTACATCTCAGGATATGATTTTTCTGAACAAGTAAACATTTTATTGAAATCTCCCCAGAAGTTTAGGCTCCACGGGTCTGCACGCAGACAGAAGTCATTATATTTTAAAAAATCACATTTTTTCAACCATCAAAATCTCAAAATAGAATTTTCGCATTATCACAATACTTTCTATACTATACAGAGTATAAAAGAAAGTAAAAAACTCCCGTTAGAAATATCAATTATGCGGCCTGTAAAGCTAATATAAAGGTAATAGCGACACGCAAATCCCTTGTTATCCAACATTTAGTCTTAAAACCTTTTAGCAGGACAAAGCATTTGGACCTACGGAGTATTATTTATTACCATTTTAAGTATCCGGCCTTGCCAAAGATGGGGGGAGGGGAGGGGTGTCGAATTCTCGTGTAGACAGTGACCTTCCTCATGTGTTCAAGGTCAAGTGTGCAAAATTTGATCGCATGCTCGGAATAAGTAGATTTGTATAAAAAAAAAAACAGATAGACACTCTTCTTTATAATGTACGAGAATTAAGAATAACAAACTAATAAAATAAAAATAAATCTTTATTATGTATTTTTACTTTTTCTCGCACCTTCTCAAGAGGAAAAGTATTATTTTCACCCAAAAAAGTCCGAAACTGAGATTTCAACGGAATCATCCGTATTGGGTGTTTTTAAGACGATTTGAGTGGTTTTTAGCTGGATGTCAGTATGTCTGTCTATGTCACGCATAAACCGATGAATGTTACTAATAAATTTAGTGACACAGCGAAAACCTAAACACTGAGTGATATTTGACAGAATATCTCACAATATAACACACTTATTATACTCGAACTGTTACAAACTCAAACTACCTTAATTATAAATATTTGTTAAATAAGTTGGAGGTTCCTTTTAGATATAATTTCTTGATTATTTGGGTCTTTTAAGGAAATGTAAACGCCTCACTTTTGCGATATTTCGATCCCTCCTTGGATCATTCTCAAGCTAAAATCATAGTTAAATTCAATATTACAACTATTTTATAAATTGTAATTACTGTATATTGCAATTTTACTGTACATTTACTGGTGATAACTATAGTTAATCAGGTCAGTAAAGATGCAAGTGTCTATAGTTAATACCAGTAAATGAACAGTAAAATTGCAATTTACAGTATAATTATAATTTATAAAATAATTTTAATATTGAAATAAACTATGATTTTAGCTTGAGAATGATCCAAGGAGGGATCGAAATATCGCAAAAGTGAGGCGTTTACATTTCCTTAAAAGACCCAACTAATCAAGAAAAGATAAATATTTTTAATAAATTACGTAGAATATGTCCCCTTGCCTTTGAAAGGTATGTGTACTTTGAAAAATTGCTCCCACTACAATTCCACAGAGAGAGATCATTCTTTCTGTGACTACTTGTCAAAGAGCCTGGCAACACTATTTTAGCAACCATCCTGCCTTCACCGGCTATCATAGCATAATTATCTATCAACAATAATTGATTTTACTTGGCAAGAGAGCGAAGTAACAATTAAAAAATGAAGTTGCTCATGATCCAGTACTCACAAAGAGTCCGAAGACGATTTAACAAATCGAACGGGTTCGTTAACCAGCATGATCGTCAAAGCTTTTACAATTTGATGACCATTTAAAAGATCTTTTTAGCTATAACGTCTGAACCATTTATTATAATGACGTTAAACACATGCTTCCTTTCAATGCAATTTGTGTCGCCAACAGCGAAGTCTCTAGCACAAACCCTTCCTCAGATAGTAACGTTATGATTTTTGGAGGGGAAACATCTTTTGTTGTCTACACATATAGAAAGACAAGTGCAGGGAATTATAATGGTTCTCGGTTTTTTCTTATAAAACCCTAATCACATGAGTTGATTTGCATTGAATAATAACGATCTAAGGAAGTTGATGAAAATTTTATATTCCACTTGATGATTGAGAGGGTGGCGATTTGAATATATTGGCATCCGGTAAGTAAAGTAATGCGGGGGCTGAGGAATGAAGAGGAGGTTGAGAAAATTAAAGGGCAGTGACCAGATGAGACCGGTCCGTAAAAGACGTGTAGAAGAACAAGGCGTACCAAGGTACAAGGACACGGAACCTGAGTCAGCCACTAACACTCCCACTGCTCAGACAGCTGAAGACTTCACCTTCATCACCTAAAACCAACATCGTGGAATCCTTCCATACACTGACCTCGTACTCAACAACATCACATATACCCGACTCTCACTTACGACTAGGACATCCACCTCGACAGCAAACAATACAACTAGGAGTCGTCTGCTAATAAGTGTGCCATCTATCTTTATCACTTCACATCATTGGACGTAGTAAAAAACTAATAATTGTCATTATTATGGGGACCATATAAATTTCCAAAAAGCCGGCTGTTATAATAAATATAAATTTAGTTCGCATACTCAAGAAGAAACCCCAGTCTGAGGGGCACCTTCGCACTTCTAGACTGGGTATGCGCAGAAAACATGTTCTGCTCAACAAAGCTTGAACGAGTTGGCTGTGATAAAAAAATAAATAACTAACTGCACATCTTGGGCTGTGTACAAGCAGTAACAACATGTTTACAGTTCAAACCAGTAATATCCCGTAATAATATAAATGATCTATAAACCTGCGAATTTAACTACGTTTAAGGATAATTACGTGAAAATTATTTTACTTATAATACCTGGCATGACAACACGTATTCAAGTTATTAAGTTCAAGATGTTTATGTTTATTTTAAGCATCAGAAGCAATAAGTATTTAAGAGGAAACAGTTTATGTAGGTAATCTATTCCAATGACAGTAATGGAATTAAATTACTGTATCAAAATTGGAGCATTAGATCTAAATTGCCTGAACTAGTTATATCATGGAAACAAAATGACAGGAACCAGTTGCAGCAGTGTTGTTACCCTTAACTCTATGAGGAAAGGAACACCGCAAGTCTAACCCTAACCTATTCCAAAATTAGAATACTAAAACTTACACCAACATTGAAACTCATTTACGGTTATAACATTGCCGTACTTAATTGATTATTTTCTTCGTTCCAGCATTAATGCCTAATATGTCAAAACAATTCCAGAATTTACTCGTAGAATTCTCTACAAAACCTAATCTATCCATATTCCACATTACCCATTTTAGTACTATTATTATAACTTTTAACTTTCGAATTCTACAACCCAAACATAGTCTTACCTGAGACCAACATAGTTTTAGTACCTGAAGACCATTAAAACAGCAATTGGCTTTAATGTAAGAAACTGCTCTTACTATTACCCAGTCTGGACCGTTCAAGTCCTATTGCTGTACTCTGTTCCATCTGATGCACTCAGTTACTGAGACCTGTTTCAGTATTGGAAGCCTGCAAATGTGTATCGTTTCCCTATTGAAAGCCTCTTACTGTTAGCCTGATTCAGCATTGGAAGGCTATTACAGTATACCGTTTCCGTATAAGATCCCTGATACTGTTATTGTAATCAAGCATACGAATGCTACTATGTACCATATTCCGTCTACCTGTTGGAGACTTGTTACTGTAAGCTGTTTCAGCATTAGAAATCTACTTTTGTATTCTGTTTCTCTACAGGAGTCTAGCAAATCCATCAATTTCAGCGATAAAAGCCGATTAATTTTTTCTTCACCCTTGTAACTAATATCTGTTAGTAGACGTGGACATCTGCAGACAGCTAAGGTCACTATCTTCATCTAAAGATAAACCCTAATAAACTTTATATCCCGTCTGGTTTGTAAATAAATGTGATAGCGTGTAGGTGTATAATTACAATTTTTTAAAAAAAAAATCTTCATACAACTAATAAAAAAAAGTAAAAACGCACAATAAAAAATTGTATAGAATGTCTTTTGTCCCATTAATTTCTCTTTTTTTATATTCTTGTCACTCCTCTTTCTTTACTTCTAGTTTATATATTCGCCCACTAAATAATAAAAAATCCATAAAATAACAAAGAAATCCCTTTTCTTAAGGTGTTTTCAAAAGAAGCTATGGAGAGTGATAAAAAATCGAAGATAAAAGGCAACGAAAAGAATAATGCGAAACATAGCCAAATAAGAAAAGATGCAAACTAAAGGTCAGAGAAGCTGATCACGTCACTATATCGCTGATCCATCACTATTTATTATTCTACCGAGACTCACTGTGTAATAATGATGAAGAAGATTTTTCTAAAAGAGATTAGACACTATTGTTTACGGTACAATCACATTATTAATCCTTAAAGATATTGATTGGATGAAAAGACAATGAAGTATCATGAATCGAAGCGAATAAACAACGGCAGCGTAGTTTAATCTTATTTTTACAAGATAATAATTAGAGACATGACATTAAGTAATTGATGCTATATAGTGATAATTATCATTACCATGTTCTTTAATTTAATTATATGGTATTGCAATTAACTATAATGCAATGATTCAACTAATTATATTGAATTGCTACTTTAATATTGAAGGACACCTGAGCTTACTGTTGTTAAACAATGATTTTATAAATTAAGTTACAAAACAACTAAAACTTATTGCGTAAAGGAGATAGTAACATGTTCTTGGAAGATAAATAATAATGTTAACTGTATATTATTACATCCTCATATACGTAGTACATATATAAAGAAAGAAAATATTGGGATGGCGCGAAAAATCGAGTTTGGATGGTTTCACGTGGTTCTTAGGACGCTCATGTTACATAGATAAAACGAGGCTCAATATTCACAATGAGATGCTTCCAAAGTCTGAAGAGAACTGAGAAACCTCGGTACCTTACATTCAATTTTACATATATAGCTACTCGTGTCACTAATGGTAAATAAGACCACCGGTTGTTGAATGCCACATTTGTATAATAGTTACATTTAGCGGCTAAAATCATTTCTTTAGCCATCTAACTAATAGATTGCACTAAATTGTAAAACTAATAAAATTATTTATTTTATACACTCATTTCGTTTAAACCTCGGGAACGCGTGGTTTGCAGGTTAAACAGTTTCTAGCGAAAAAAAAAAAAAAATCAATGCTCATTATCTACAACACATTTAAAAAGAATAAAGGTTATTCAACCAGATTCATTATAAAAAAATGGAAGCTAAAATAAAAAAGAACAAAAAAGACGTTAATATAAGTCTAATGTCCAATTAAAAAAGCCCTACCCAGATCTCCCCTCAACAGTAAACTAGTGAAGTCGTTTAATTCCCATCTTACTTATGAGAATTGTAACTTCTAAATTATGCTCTTTAAAAATTTTCAAGGGGGCAAAAAAAACTAGATGTGATACCTAAAAAGGTATAATCACTTATTCAAGTGTTATTATACCTAAAAAAGAACCTAGCTGCGGAGTGAGTAGGTGTGTTGCAAGAATAAACGAGAATTTATACAACTTCTGACATCCTTAAACTTAAATATAATTAGACTTAGTTCTAGCTAAAAACACAGTTAGTAACATAAGGTACTTAATTAACTGGCTATTATAACAGCACATAGAACAAACTAGACAAACTGAAATAATAGTACATTACGCGTCGAGTGTGGAAAGTAGCATTTTGCATGCGAGTGTGGAGTTAACACCCGAGCGATAGCGAGGGTATTAAAACCACACGAGCAATGCCGTTTTCGCACGAGTTGCGTACCGTACTTTATCTACGATTATTAGATTTTAATAATAAATGCAGAAAAAAATAATAAACTTCCTGTATGTAAGCTCGTATTTCAGTATTTCTCTTTTGATAAAGATGACATCAATTCGTTAGTNCAACAGTTTTAAATCACTTGATTTATCTTAACGTTGAAGTTAAAAAGTTTATTTATTTATCGAGGTTATTTTAAATATTGTTTAGAGGTCAATCAAATAAATATTGCTTAAATGTGCTTTCAGTACATGCAAGACATAGACAATTTAATTTGCAACATTTTTATAAAAATTGGCTCATAACTTTTAAATTTGATTATGTAGGACGAGTGACAAGTTGATTAACCAGCGTAATCGGCCCTGCCATTTAAAGGTGACAACCATAAAAACTAAAGACAAGAAACTAAAGTCGTTATCGCGCGTTTATTGTTCAAACGCAATGAAACCTCCAAAATCTGTAGCTTAAACCGTTCAAAGAGCTTGAATTTACAAGATTTTGAGAGAGGAACATTTTTTCGCAAAAAAAGTGAAATTAAAAGGGATCCCGGATTTGTGCCTGTAAGGACCCTAATTAAGAAAGTTATATTAAAAAACACACAACTAAATAGCTAAGTAAAAATTGCACAATAATATGGAGATAAATAAAATAATGTAAAAAAAAAAAAAAAAAAAAAAGAAGAAGAAGGACATGTTTAATTGAACCTCTAAAAATGTAATAAAAATATGAAAATTATGTTGCTATGGCAACGCCAATTTGTTGCACATAGATTTTCCATACCGCCAGCGAATCGTGACTTTAATGTTCTCTTAGAAAAGTGGCTTCCATTTAATTATTATATTCATTTCACCTCGGGGCATGGTTTTTCTAGACATGTATGCCAGGAGAGAGGACTTAAAAACGTGTTGATTCATCAAAATTGAACATCTGCGCTGTCACAATACCTTCTCTTCATATTTATGAATACGAAATTAAATAAAAAAAGTTTTAGTCAAAAAGCTAAACTACATAATATCCGCAAAATAAAACGTTTAAACTTTATAATACTCCAAAAAAAACTATAAATATAAAACTACACCGACATAGAAACCAATTTTTTTATGATTAACACGATACATAAAGAAGATATATATCTAAAAATATAAATAGTATATAAGTCCACTTTCAATCCAATTGTCTGAGAAAGGAAGTTTAATACAAAACCATAAATCGAAGTAACAGTTAAAAATAACATAACTTTTTAAACTTGACAACAAAACATAGTCAATGAAATAACCATAAAGTTAAAAGACATTATTATGAGATCTTTTAAAATGTTCTATCTTGTTGTACATGGTATAATATATTTATATTTTAGGTGGGCGTGGAAGATATAAAATAATACTTAAACAATATCATATTTTGTCTTATTTTTGGTTAAATGTTAGACATAGGAGAAAGGTAGAACGACAAAAATACATAATTCGTGAAGTATAAGAATTTAAAAAGTTGTAAACAAAGGTTATAATTTAAAATATGTTTTTATGTTGTTTTTTTTTCATACTGTATTATTTCATATTACTTTTTTACATTGTTGAAACTTTGTTAACTTAAATTATAAAGTTAAAAAGAAAAATTTTACTCATGCGAAAACATTAATAAATTGAACAGGAGAGAACAAGATTTTGAATAAGAAAAGAAACAAAAATGTATTTTAAGATTCAAATNTTCTCTTTCAAGTTATTTCTCGAATCCAATTGAAATTCTTGTGGTACTGACCTTTGACATTGCGAGGATCCACATCCTTACGACTTGGGTCGGCGTCTTTCCTCCTAAAGGAACTCCTCTTACCTGAAGGAACCTCTCTTACCTGAAGGTGTTGTAGATCGGACTCGTAAGATAAAGTGTGACCTCCCACTTATTCCGTCCGAGCGGTCATCCTTGTCCCAGGGTTCCTTCTTCAGAAACCACGACCGAAAGTATCGTTAGTTGACCTTCCGACAGATTAGACGCCATCCATCCTCTACCCACTTCCACAAATCTCGAATCATCGTAAATCCTTTTTTATTTTTTTCTCTTGATAGTAAACACTGTAATATAAACGATGTGTCTGAAGTTCAGTACTTGATAATTCGTAATATTTCATAGTTGTTCGGTTGCCTTTATGATCGGAAAGTCATATCTTGGTAACAGAAAATGAAATATGAATCATATCCAAGTATAAAACCCGGGTTAAATCGCATTTGTGCAATTACTGTTTCTTCTTTACAGGAAGCTTTGACTCAACGGTACTTTACATTTTACTATAACAAAAGGGGAAAATTATTGATGATTGACATGAAATATAGGATAAAAACAATTGTATATAATTTAAACACTAAAAAAAAAAAAAAAAAAAAAAAAAATCAATTTTGCTACAACACGCATATAGTAGGCAGAATAAAATGAATCATTGCACTTATATTAAGAATGGCTAAATATTGATTATATTTAATTAATAAGTTATTATAAAGTCTTAATTAATTTTATTAATGCTTAAAATTCTGTTTTACACCCTAAAAGCATACATAAATTAAAATGTCGCCATTTATTTAGATAAGAGATCCTCATTTACTTACTAATAAATGAGTACAACTCTATATGAAACAAAAAACAGGGTTTTTTCTGGAAACTTTTTTTCGGGGTATTTGAGGACCGTGTCCCCAAATTAAGAGCTTAAAGTTATAACACAATTCTGCTTTGGGATATTATTTTTCTGAATATGTACACCAATTTCAAACTTCATTAAAATCGGCCCCAGTAGTTTCAGCTCCACTCACCTGCTCAGAAAACTGACAACAGGTAACCAATAAAATACACAGACAGGCATTTAAATTCAATCACAACCTTTTTTTGTACTGAGGGGACCTTAAAACGGACTTCCATCAAAATAAATTTTTATTAAAAGAATAGTGTTCATTAGGGATGGAAGGAACGGTTCCATGATTGGAACGAGTTCCAGCGTTTCGTTTCAAACCAATAACTAGTTCCAGGAACTAGTTATTTTTTTAAACAAATTTGTATTGAATTCAAACAATATAAATTTATTAACTAAATAAAACTAGACAGTAAAATAAAATTACATTAAAACTTCAAAGTCACTCCAAAAATAACGTAGTTCCATGAAATTTCGGATCGATTGGAACCGTTCCAACACTGGAACTAGTTATTTTTATAGTTACGTTCCGTTCCGCCCATCCCTAGTGCTCATGTCATCTTATTTTGTATATTAAAAAAAATCTATTTTGATATTTGCATAATCATTTTCTTGTTTAAGAGTTCTTTTCACTTGTTATAGGTTACAATTTTATTTGGTTTTCATAAAGCGGAGATCAGCAGATTCAGCAGAGGAAAGTAAGGGGGAAAAGAAAGGTCTTTGGATTATGATAATTTCTATCATGATTCATGATATGGGTCATCTATTTTGCAATATGTACAACTATTCTCTCGTTCAAGGAATCAAAATTTCATTTCTTGTCGTAAAACATTCAGTAGAGAGAAACTGCCAGTAGAGACTATTTCCATGCCAATCGCTGTTGTTCTAGGACGATGTTTCTTTCTTTTCTTACATGATTGTTTATGAAATGATACTCATTTCTTTTTGTTCAATTTAACTTGATTATATCTTTGTTTGAAATATAGGATAATTTAATTTTATATTTGTCTTGTTGGTTAACAAGACGAACTAACAATACAAGTAACAACAGTTGTTTTAGTGCTGTAATGGGAAACATGACCCTATTTGCATTATGTATAATTTAACAGCGTTATCCTCTCTCGTGTCTTTTCTATAAGGGTTAGAGTTGGGTCTAGGTAACGGGTGTTAAAGGATTATTTCTTCCGAGTACGTTTTTCTTCTTCGTAACTTGATTTCCTGGAAGCCCCAAGAGAACTTACTCGGTTTCGTCACGTCGTCTTCTGAGTCCGTGTCTTCGGGAGTTCTTGCATATCCTCCAGGTGAGTTTTTACCGGTAATCCCCCCCCCCCCTTCTCTTTCAAGTTATTTCTCGAATCCAATTGAAATTCTTGTGGTACTGACCTTTGACATTGCGAGGATCCACATCCTTACGACTTGGGTCGGCGTCTTTCCTCCTAAAGGAACTCCTCTTACCTGAAGGAACCTCTCTTACCTGAAGGTGTTGTAGATCGGACTCGTAAGATAAAGTGTGACCTCCCACTTATTCCGTCCGAGCGGTCATCCTTGTCCCAGGGTTCCTTCTTCAGAAACCACGACCGAAAGTATCGTTAGTTGACCTTCCGACAGATTAGACGCCATCCATCCTCTACCCACTTCCACAAATCTCGAATCATCGTAAATCCTTTTTTATTTTTTTCTCTTGATACCAAGTACCATTTAAATCACGTTACAAAAGATTACAAAGTAAATAAGCGAACTTTTATTTTTCTTTAAAATATCCGTCAATCTATTACGTCATGTTGCACACTGTAACAGTGTGTTATGATGACAACAGTTTTAAATCACTTGATTTATCTTAACGTTGAAGTTAAAAAGTTTATTTATTTATCGAGGTTATTTTAAATATTGTTTAGAGGTCAATCAAATAAATATTGCTTAAATGTGCTTTCAGTACATGCAAGACATAGACAATTTAATTTGCAACATTTTTATAAAAATTGGCTCATAACTTTTAAATTTGATTATGTAGGACGAGTGACAAGTTGATTAACCAGCGTAATCGGCCCTGCCATTTAAAGGTGACAACCATAAAAACTAAAGACAAGAAACTAAAGTCGTTATCGCGCGTTTATTGTTCAAACGCAATGAAACCTCCAAAATCTGTAGCTTAAACCGTTCAAAGAGCTTGAATTTACAAGATTTTGAGAGAGGAAAATTTTTTCGCAAAAAAAGTGAAATTAAAAGGGATCCCGGATTTGTGCCTGTAAGGACCCTAATTAAGAAAGTTAGATTAAAAAACACACAACTAAATAGCTAAGTAAAAATTGCACAATAATATGGAGATAAATAAAATAATGTAAAAAAAAAAAAAAAAAAAAAAAAAAGAAGAAGGACATGTTTAATTGAACCTCTAGCACAACAAGAGGTGAGTCCTGAGTTGTGGAGAATGAGGAGCCATAGAAAAAGGCCAACTTAATTGGAAGCTCCAATGGATGCGTAAACGTGGTTAACCCAAGAACACTTGAAAGAAAGACGGCCGAGAAAGAAGCAAAGAAATGTAGCAATATCTGGAGTGAAGATAAAATAATGGTAATTTATAATTCTGGCTGGAGAATTCTAATGTATCTGTCCTACAATCTTTAAGAAGCGACTGGAATTAAGGCAAGAACTGGGAAAGGAAAGGTTTTCCTTGGATCTGACGAATTATTGTAATTTCTTCTAGCCACAATAAAAAAAATCTCACTAACGTAATTAAATATCACTAATGAACAGTCAAACATAAATATCATCAATACTGAAACATGATAATCATTAGTGATGTTCTTTGGTTGCAATACAAACACGTGTTATAATTTAATTTAAATTAACTTACAAAACAAAATCACATTTGTTTTGCTGAAGGTACACTGTACATTTTAAATGTATGTTTAGTTTGAAGAATGTGAAACAAATAGAATTATATTTATATAAACGACAAATACAGGCCAAGAAAACAGTGACTGATTCAAGGATACAAATTCCCTTCTTTAGTTCTTGAAGGAAATGAATGAAATATTTTCTACATCGTGCGATCAACCGAACAAGACAATGCCCGGAAAGAGTTGATATAAATTCTCCAGATGGTTTTAGTCAGGTAAAGATAATATTAGCACTCTGAAGTAGTATAAAATCATATTTATAACAATCTATTGTTTTGTTAATGACGGTAATAAATAAATCATGTAGGTCGATATGATGAATGAAAAATAACTAAAATTCACCGAATACAAAGTAATTTTTTCGCGCTGTTAGAAGCAATATGCTCACAACCTTTCAAAAAGACCGAACCCCATATTTAACACAATTCCAGGCACAAACTCGTAAAGGAAAAAAAGCAGAGCAAACGAGGACTACATTTTAACCCGTTAAAGCCGCGGAAGCTTCCTCAAGATGGTATTTATTAGTTATGTTGATAGTTGTTGTTCACAAGTTAGTGATGTTACTTATCTTCCAAAGAACATTTTTTTAGACCCAAACAATTTTTTTATCTTAACAAGTTGTAAAAAGTAGTTCATACGTAATGTAAAAAATATATAATAAAATGAAGTGGGAACAAGATTAAGCCATTGCAAGATAGAAAGTTAAACAAATTGATTATACCTAGTTGACACTTGCACAATAAACATATTTGTAACAACACACGTAGGTCTTTTTAACTTAGGTGTTAGAATGAGAAAGTTATAAATGAAAAACCGTGGTGTAACAATAAAGAATCGTGAAAACTCACCTAGCAAATAAAATTAAACAAAAAAAATAACAGCGATATCCCTTAGAAGTGATAAAGAACACTAAATCCATTATTCGGATTCAAGCGATTTAAAAAGAGAAAACCACATTTTAAACAACAGCATACGTTCTAACATATAGATTTTAATAAAAAGGTAATATAAATCTCTAATGTACAATTATTGAAATAGGCGCGTAAAATTTCAACTTAATTTAAGGACCTTTTTTGCGGAGGGAAGTAATTTATTTAATAATAGATTAAAAGAGCTGCGGGCGTGTGACTTAGTTGATGAGATATAGTTAGGGTAATGTAGGAAGGCACCAGACACCCCCACTACCCTTACATATTTTAACTATGGCACATCAGGATAAACTATTTCATTAATATTCAATATTTATAGTAATTCAATCACTTCAATAATGTAGTCACACGATGAATAATTTATAGTGCCACATGGATTAGTTTGCGAGAATTATAGCATCAAATAGATCAGTTAGTGAGACTTAATTATAGTGCCAAAAAGATCAGTTTCAAAGTATCAACCACATTTGTAGGTCATCATCAGTAGTACACGATGATTAAAGAACTACTCAATCAAATATCAATTACTAAACCGTGCTTTGTATTTTGTAGATTTATTATCAAGTGTGATATTTTGCTAAGTTTAATTAGTTAAATTTTGCAGTTACCCTAAAGAAGGTTTAAATGTGAAGAGGCAAGAATTTTTGTGACCAAATTCTTGAGATTTTATAAATTTATATAATATGGAGTATACGTACATTTTAATTTATAGTCCTATTAACGCGGAAAAGTTGAGAATCATTATCCTTCTTCATGTTTATAATTAAATATAATTGTTTTGGTAACCGACATTTTTTTTAATTGAATCCCCTTCTGATTTCATCTTTTAAAATTTAGTTTTTTGCGCAGATTTTTTTCTCTTTGTTACTTGTAAAAAAGTTGATAAATGTAAGGTGTTTATGTGACTATCTGAAGGAACAAAAAAGTGGGTTCCTCGACCCGGAGGAATCTTGAAGAGAACGAGTCTTGAGCCGGTCCCTGATTCGCCACTGGATGAGTCAAGTGGTCAGTGGTTCAGACTTCCTCCCGTCTCCAGGTTTATTCACTGCACCACTGATGTGATTGATGGTCTCGTGCAGACTCTAGTAGAATTCTTTTATTTTTATCATAAGGATTTAATTGAACTAAAGGCGAAGAGGTAAAAAAAAAAATCGCCACTGCTTTTTATAAAGGTTCTTTAACTTTTTTCCTCCTTTTTTTTCTTTTAAATAAACAAGGAAGTTGATTTGAAAAATGATAAAATCTCAAAGATAATTTCAAACCTAACTAAACTTAAGTTTTAATAGAATAATTAATTGTTTATAAAATATATTGTCTTATATAAGCTATTTAACTATAGTATTAATAACGGATATTAAGATGAGTTTGTGACAATAGGGAATGTAAATATAATTAATATTGTTATTATAGGACATTGTTCATTGTCTTATTGTTACGAACGGAAGACATTAGAAAAGTATTTTTCCCATCATAAGGTTAACCACCTGTTGATACATTGCCTATAATATAGTAAGTTCTAAGAAAGGTAAAGGTTGATCACGCCTGCGCAAAAACACAATTTCTACTGGGCATTTCTGTAGTAGAGTGTTTAATTTAGAGTTAAACATGAGCGAGTAATGATAGAAAAACTGATAAGAACAAACTTTAAAAAATAACTATTATAGGGATATTTGATTATCCTACGATGCCTAATTAATATAACAACTGTGCACTTGATTAATCATAATCATTAGGTTAACATTCGTCCCAAGAAACTTTTACAGTTACACTGCACATACGTACATCAAATTTTTATCTGCGCATGACATATAATATTTTAATCAAGTCCATCGGAAATAATTTATAAGGGTAAATTATGAAATTCTTTTGGCATATCGAATATCAATTACTACATCATTCGTCCAATGGGTTAACCTTCTTTTTCTTTTCGCATGTATAGTCTTCACATCAACATATAGACTGCACCGATAAAATTAATTAATGCGCATGTCTGCTATTTAGTTATTATTAACACCACCAGGTGTCGTAATGATAAAACTAATCGAGCTTAGTAGTAGTAGTACAATAGAAATTCCTACTACAACGGCTAGGACGAACCACTTGTTCGAACTTAGGCCCTTTTTACACCCCGTGGTGGAGAGTTCCAGCTACTTCACACACCATACATTTTTACCCTCGTCCGTCCTCGAACCATAGATACAAATCACATCATCGTGACACGGATCGGTCCCACATCAAAGAGTGGGGGAAGAGTCCCCATAAAGGGTGTCCGTGGCGATTCATTGATGCAATTCAGAGTATCGTGGCAAGGGATCGAACCCACGACCTCGAGTTTACTCTTGTAGTTTTAATGAGCATAATAATTATCTACTACTAAATCAACTTTATAAACAATAATAGTTGTTAACTGCAGCTAGGAGAACTCTGGAACAACCCTAAATACTAGGAAGACATCAAATTTCGTTAAAAGTGCACATAAATATTCCTTCACTATTACATTCAGGTTAGTTCTCACGTTTACAAACAAAGAAATAAAGAAACCAATGAAAAAAATGAAGGAATATTAAAAAAGCAACTTCGTAGAATTACGTCTAGAATACAATAGGTTATCAAATCTTAACCTAACCTTAGTCCCTTTAGAAGGATAAGGTTTTTTCTACCCTCGCATACTACGTTTTATATATCTAACACCTATTCTGAAGAGAGGTCGTTAAAAATGCCACCTAATGCAGGAACAATGTTCTTGAACCTAGACAATGACAGATTCCATAAGATACCCTTACTCCACTTTGAAGCCTTCGGTGTTTTTTGTGGTAAACCTACCTTCTTATTTTTCTTTTTGTAAGTCGGTAAAGATAAGGGTAGAAAAATGCACCAGACCCGAAAAATTACCATTTGTACGACCAAATAAAAAGAAAGAAGTCCATTGGAGAAGAAAAAAGGAGAGATACAAATCACTCTTGAGGAATGGACGCGCAGTTAAAAACTTTGGACTTTAAAAAAAAGAAGATTAAAAAAAGCACGCGTTACCACTTAACAGCTATTAAATCTTCAAGATGATTTTGACGCCTGAACCTCATATACCATTAAGGAAAACATATCAATGTTTTGGTGTTTCCTTTTTAAAAATGAAAATGAAGTGTTATATGTCTTAAGGGCATGTAAGATCCATTATATCTCCAAAAAGATCCATATATAAAAAAAAAATACGAAGAAAGAGAGCATCTGATTTATCTGAAGAGCATGATAGCTTAGAATAACAACAAACAAGCTCGTGAAATATCCATATGAAATGAAACTAGCAGACAGGAAAACAAATTAAACACATTTTCGATACCTATTAAAACAATGTGAGAGGAAAAAACAAAAAGTAAGATAGAGTTTAGGCACCTTACAAATGATCTTTAACATCGCGTGTAAAGAACTCAAGATCAAGAAGAATATAGAAACCATTAACAGAAGGTTACATTTTATTTCTGGATTTCATTTTTTAAAACTTTGGATTGTAAAGATTTTCTAGACTTGATTGTCTTCGAATTTCTTATAATTTTTTTTTAAATTTCTCATTTCCATTTCATTTAAAGGAATGAAAAGGATTTTAGATTACATTTAATTAAGAAGCTTATATGATATTATTAACTTATTAGTGTCTAGTATAAGGCTGAAGTATGTTAGAGGTTGTATGAGGTGATTAGAGGCGTCTGGGGGATTTAAGAGGTGATTTAAGGTGGCTAGATGTTGTAAGAGGTGGTCTAAGGTGGATAGAGGTAATAAGAGGTGGTTTATGGCTATGGAGGTAGTATGGGGTGGTTAGAGGTGGCTAGAGGTTATAAGAGGTGGCTTATGGAGGTTGATGGGGAAGATTGGAGGTGTCTAGGGGTTGTAAGAGGTGATTTAAGGTGGCTAGAGGTTGTAAGAGGTGGTTTAAGGTGGTAACTAAAGTACATCAAATAATATTAAAAGAATCTTCATGTTAATTTCAATAATTTTGCAGCTTATTAGGTAATACAAATTATCTGCTAAAGACTTTTTGAAAACTCTCTTATATCGGTTCAAGGAGTCGTGCATTTAGTTAGTACCTAAATTAAAAAAAACTGAATGAGTAAAATCCTAATTCATCTTATAAAGATCATTTCCCTTCAACATTTTTCTTCTTTTTTGGTTTTCAAAGCCTTCTGAATTTTGTTTTATAATCTTTCAAACTCAAAGCAGACGGGAATCTCTTAACCCTTAAGAGAAAGATTCAGCCAACCATGAAAACACTTCGACCCCTTAAGACATTGAACAATCTTCAAAACCACTTATCAAGGGGGAAAAAATCCTCATCCGGATTCCGGTAAAATAAACTAACAAGCCAAAAAATTTATTGTTTCGTTCAACTCTTGAAATAAGTCATAATTTCATTTTTCTCTTTTTTATTTAACCAAAAGATGGCAAAAATATTCCGTGATCTTTATAAATCATAATCTGATTTGTATTTTTTATTTCTCTTCAGTATTTCTTTTCTTTCCATTCCGGAAATTCAAATCTTTTTGGAACTTGTAAAGTATCTTTAATAATACTTTAAAAACATAAAACATGTCAGGAAGTTTACTTTAAAAAAAATATAAAGAAGTTGTTGAGAGTCCCGGATAGGAAAAGACTAACAAGACATCTAATCGGGTTAAAAGTTTTATCAACATTTTGATCGAAATTAACTAATATTTTATTTAAATATATAGGTAGGCATATGCATATCTTTAAAACACACACACACACACACCCACTAATACAAATAAAGTGTATTTTTATTTTTACACTAAAGCTATCAATATCAGAAATCAGGTTTACAAAAAATGATTTAAATAATTATATAATCAGATTTGAAGGGAGAAAGATTTAAGATATAAGTTGTATTAAGTTGGTATAAGTGGGTTATGTTTTGACACGAGATACCAGCGCTATCTATCTGCCCCCATCTTAAATTATTAATAAAATTGTTTATTAATGTCGACATGTCCTCGCCTTTTTAATCTAATTTGCTGTTTGAATTAGATTCAATAGTTATTTAATTCCTTAGAGTTTTATGCCCCAAGAAATAAGTTCTTGTAGATTTAATTTATTTTGCATCTTATTGGTTGTAACCTATCATACTTTAAAATCTTGTTATTTAATCCAATTCACATTTTCATTTATTGGTAATTTATTTACTTGAATTATTTTTAAAAATAAATAAAAACCGTTCGATGTTCACGCAGCACCAATAAATGGGTAAGCTAGATGTGTGAAGTGGCAACTAACTGGTCGTGTATGCAAATTATATGGTATATACAGCTGATAAAGCGATAAACTAACCCATTTTTGACTGGATTAAAGGAAATGGAACCATTACAAGATTAGATCTCAACCAGAAAACTAAGATTGTTGTGTCTGTCTTCAAAATAAAGACATACACACGTTTTATGTCAAAGCAATAATTAAAGTATATACTCATGCCATTATACTTTGTTATTCTAACAGCGCGGGAAAATAAAAAATAAAAACGGGAGAAGAGCCAATGAGAGCTTCAGATTTTGGCGGGTAACTAGTTGTAGTAGGTCAAAAATATCACTGGATAACCTTAAGATAACCACAAAGTGGTTTTATTTTTTCCCTCTGTTCAATCAGAGCTGTCAAAATTTACAAAGTTTAGTGGCAATAGTACAATTTGGTTAGTGAAGTAAAAGATTAATAAATTAATTCTATTATCTTACTTACATACAATATAAGTCGTGTTTCTAATAGCAATAGGAAAAAATCAGTGAAATACCTGCAACAGAGAGAAAAAAACTATTAATATAATTCTCCTTTTTTAATTACAATAAAGTCTATGAATGAATAAATACTCTTCATTATCATCATTACTATTTGATAAATAAAACGATGGACACTTTAATATTACAAAATAATATCAAATTAAGTGGTCAGCGTAGTCGCAACTCGCTTTAAACTTATGTCCAAACACCAACATATCTAGTTCGAATTCGAATCCCATATCCTTCCATGACTCCATATTCAACCACAACAATCATTTAATCAACAACCTATCATTACCATTCATCCCTTGGAAATCCTCATCGGCAACAAAAGGGGCAATGAAAACTTGATTAATTGAGCAATGCTTAACTAATTTCTATTTATGTCATATTTCCAGTCATTATCTGGGAGTACAGATGATGAACTGTTCAAACAAATGGGAAGCAGCTTGAGAGTACCACCCCCAGGTTTTGGACTAGAAACCATGATCGTTACTCTCGGTTCGATATGAAATCAAGATGTAAGAGTCTTTAACGACCAAACACTTTAGGCAAATGTGAAGATTTTTTTCGAAAATTTGTTTAGGTAATTCAGGGGGAAAATGACCGCCATTTTGTAAACACAATATGCATTTGTAATCTACATCTCAATAACTTTAAAATGATACCCCACTCATGTTAGCAATATTTTTCCTGTTTTTAGGCAAAAAAAAATTTAACTTCCATACCAAATTTCAAAAATCTAGGCTACAATAGGTCGGGAGACATGATCAAAGCTGCCGCGGACCGACGGACGAACTACCAAAAGCATAAGGGTTTCTAGGATGATCACAAAACTCTAAAAATACTGGATAAAGTAAAGCAAATGGGATAGATTATAAAGAGTGGTATAAAAATGTAGAAAAAAATATTTTTTTGTTTTAAAATACAAAAAAAGAAAAGTTATAGCGGCAGTAAATTTATGAGGTTTAAATGATTAATTTATTTAAAAAAATGTCAGACTAACCACTTCTAACTATCTCAAGTCAATTTACTAACAAAAACAGTTAAGAAAAAACATTTTTTAATAATGTCACATTGCTCAGAATTACATTATTTTATTGATAGTTATCTTAAATGAACTTTTCAAGTATGTAAAAAGATTCAATTTGAATATTTCTCACTCTATTTCATTCATTTGCATCAATTTCCAATAAAAAATACTACAGCTACGTCTCTTATATCGACGTGAATTAACAGCATTATTTAACATTTAAGCAAATAAACACGTCTAGATTTAATTAAAGCAATCTAGTTGAAAGAATCTATGCTAATAGATGATTTTTAATATCCTCTTCACAGTCAATTATTCAATTTATAAATTCTTTAAAGCGTGAAAGGCCATCTCCTTTGCTTTTGTAAAGGTCAGATTTACTATTTAATTATTTCTTTAACATGTAGGTACGCTCAGAAAAATCAGTTAGGGATAACTTAGACAAACTGTCTACAATATGTGTATATTTTTATTGAGGTAGTCCCCCATTCTACAGTATTCATACCCTATAACATTTTTTTTTTTTTTTATGATAGTCCCCCCACCCAATCTACATAATATACATAATACAGTATATGATGATATACTTATTAACTGCGGTAGTCCACAACCCATTTTACAGTTTCTTTGCCCTTTGGCATTAAATTAACAGTGGTAGTTCCCACTTATTCAATTCAGAAGTTTATAAGCTCAAATCGTAGCCAAGTCAAAATTCAGAATTTTTTCAGAGAGAAATAGTTATTTATGCACCTAGGGAGTAAAGTAAGCCATTATTCCCTGAGCGAAAAAGTTGATTCTTGAGGCGAAGCCGAAGGAATCATGTCCCTAAATCCCGAGGCGAAGCCGAGGGAATTAGACTTTTTAATTCCCGAGGCGTAGCCGAGGGAATAACGCTAATTAGCTCCCGAGGCGAAGCCAAGGGAGATAATTATCGCGAAGGGAATAATGGCACTTTACTCACGAGGTACATACAATATTTTATCTCCTGCAGGAAGTAAATACATATTTTCCTTCATTGCACAGTTTTTATTTATTATTTTAATAAATAACAATAATTATTAGCACTTTTAATAACAGATATAAGAGATTCAGTATTAAACAGTACAATAAGAATTGGAATTAAAATCAAATAGAAGGTTACTTAGATGCAGGTTATAAACATAGATAAATATAGTCGTAAAAGCAGTGACGCCAACCTGATTTCAACATCTTCATTACATTAACCATTCATTTTCTACTATTTATAAAATAATTAAGTTGCAATCTTTACTTTTTCTCCCTACTTTTTGATTGTGGGATGAAAAGACCTGCTTTAGTCCCTCTAAACTAATTCAAAATCACAACTTTTTTACCCTACTGGAGATAAACACATTTTTAAACATAAATGACTTTATATCGTCTACTAAACTAGACCAAACCAGGTATATAGTGGGAGAGAGCCGAACCGCACAGATAAATACGAGCCGAGCATTGGTCTCTGCGCATACCCAGTCTAAAGTACGCCTGCGCATCTCAGACTGGGCTAACTCAGAGACAAATGTTTTCTTTGTTCGGTTCGGCAGTCTGAACGAGGCTTAAAAAAAAACTTTTTTTTTTTAAAGTTTTAAAAATTAGCAAGAAATTCCAGACATTAGATGCAGTTATTAGCAAACAATTTAACAAAGATAATTTGACTATTAACAAGTCTAGCTCGTTATAAAACAGTTTTTAATGTTATTTGCATTTCATTCAAGGACGATTCATTCAATGTTATAACGATTCTTTTTACTTTTCCACCATGGGTTTACGAGATCAGGCGTAAAAAACGTTTCTTCGCATAATAGCAAACTATGCAAACACAAAAGCTGATCAATTAGAGGGGGTTACAAGTAATAGGCGATGTTAGAGGTCATCGTAATAACAACAAAAGCTGATAAATTAGAAGGGCTTAGAGATGGTTAGAGGTGATTAGAATTAATAGGAAATGTCAAAAGGTCCTACCTGACATAATTATCTCACAAACTGTGTGATATCTTAATTTTTAAAGTCTAAGGTAAGATTAATCATGATGTTCTATTGACAGGGTCGAAATAAGATGTCTCACCTCTGGGATTTCAACTCAGCAGTTGCTGTACGTACTCTTTTCTTCATTTCATTTATTTATTTAAATAATTCTATAAACTTTTATTCAGCGCCACATAAAATGTATAACACAAATGTGTTTACTAAGGTTAAAAAAAAAAAAAAAACAGATCCGTATTTGTATCACTAATGAATGCGGATCTTAAAAAAAGCACAAAACTAAAATTAAAATTCCTTTAATTTACCATTTCTTTAATTACTTCTGAACTTTCTAACAGTTAAATTCCAAGCTAAACGCTAATGTTTGATGATAAATAAATAAATAAGTAAAAAGATAAAAAAAGCAAAAAACCAAAAACTATTTTATCAAGATGCTTCAAAAATACTTTCTTCGTCAACTACTTGAACTAAGTTAAGCAGACATTTCCATATTTAGTAAAAGAAAGCGAAATAGGCTTAAATATAACATTTTAAATAGGTTAGACTTACTTAACTATTGAGTTAAGTGAAAGGATATGAATTAAAATCTTACAAAAAAATAAAAAAGCGTTAGTTTCGTGACATGGTTATATTACATTTTTTTGGAACAATCTTATTATTTCTTGTTTCTTTAATAATAAAACTCAAAACTTAATTTTTATTTAAATTATTTCAAAATAGAATAGATAAAGAACTTCGTTCTTTTTTTATTTTCTTTCAACTTTCACCTCAAATATATTTTTCTTTGACGTACTAATTAACTATAACAATATTTATATTGTATAAGAAACAAACAAACAACGAAATTCAAATTAAGAAATCGGTTTTATTTCTTTGAACTCCAAAAACACACACACAAACAAGCAAATATATATATATACATATAAAATATCTCATTAAAAAACAAACTTGATTGAAAATTAACCTTTTCTATGTTTAAGACATATGTCTTCAAACATACGCTCATTTGGTTGGTTGAGTTTGAGTGTGTTCATATACAATACGTATATTTTAATAATTAAAAGA
>KZ651394.1:668492-678931 GCA_001010745.2 Gerris buenoi
TATGTTCATGAACCGGTTAAAGTTGTTTAAAGTTTTCACTTACACAAACAGAGATAAATAATTTATTCCAAGAGTTAAATAATTAGTCAGAAAGAAATTTCATAGAAATATATTTATTTTCTTTTGAATTTTGATTTAATAATTGTTGGAGAGAATTTGATAAAGTAAACTCCAACTAAGTGATTAAAAAAAAATTGATTACTATTCTGACAATCAGCTAAAAATCTGTCGGCTTTACATTGCTTGAATTCACTTCGTTTAATTAATATGGTAATTTTTATTTTATTTTATTTTTTTTTTTCTAAAGGGAAGATTTTTTTATTTGTTTAATGAAGATTGACTTAAGAAAATAAGAAAGATCAGTACTTGAGTATAGAAATATACATTTTATTTTACACGGGTGGACCAGATGTAAAAGAATATATAAATATATACATAATATATATAAAACAAACGTTATATTTACTGACAAAACTAGAAATCAGTAAATAATTAATAGAATTGCTTATTAATTTCTAGTCAAATCTGGTAAAAAGGAAAAAAAATGGATTTCCCTAAGAAAAATTGGCAATCAAATACTTCACAGGTGTACCTAGTCATTGAACTTATTTTTTTACTTTACAGATCTCAAACACATTGAATCGTATCGTCTATGTTACAAGAGTTTTGTAAATGACCTATTTGTCTCTTCCACTTTATCAAAAGCTTATTGTAGGTAGGTATGGAACGTCATTCAAGAATAATGATTTATTTTCAAACTGACGGATTTGTTGCAAGAAGCTTTGCTTGCACGTCTTCTTTTCACTGTCATTATTTGTCTTCAAGGACGATAAAAGAATCAAATAATTCAACTCTTGACGGGCACAAATACTTTTAACTGCTGTACCTAAGTTAAAACTTATTTTGAAGATGCTACCTCAAGTAATCATCCGATTTTTAAGACATTCAGAGAGCTTGTTGAACGCAGCCACACATGGTGCCCATTTTAATTCAAACTATTCGCTCCAAATGAATATTGACTAAAAAAAATTAACTTAAATGTGAATCTACTAGGAATCTAAACACTAACATTGTTTTAATAACACCCTTATCTTTAAAAGTACTGAAGAAATTAGCGTGGTTGTCTAATGTAACCCAAAGATATTAATTTTAACCATATTAAAAGGACCTTTCTAATTCTCACAAGTCAATATCAGTTTTGACTAATAGTAAAAATTAATTACGACTAGGAAATTCTAGTTTTAAATGATTTTGGGTATTGCAATGTTATCAGCAATATAAATGTCGAATAATTTGTAATACCCCTCATACGTACATGTACAATGTACATATAGTAAGTCTTAGTGCTTAATGCTTATATATTGTAACTATCATGTAAGTCATTAAACAAATTGCTTTCTTTAATTTCTTACTATCTTAAAACCACTCAAAATCGTATAACTTTAAAAAGATATATTGTCAAGGTAGGTTTTGGTAAAGTTATTTATGACTTCACTGCTTATCAAAACAGTTAATAAATTTTTGGTAAAATTGAATGTTTTTTTGACGTTAATTTTAGTAGACTGAGGCCTGAGTAGAGGTCATTACCAAGTAACGTGATTACATCTAATGACACGTTAGTTGAAGGAAGGGAAAGGCCCCATATATTCAAGTAGAGGAAACATTTCTAGAGCAGTGAGGGGTCGCTGAACTCCTACACAAGGAGACAACACAAAGTGTTAAGACTTACCCACTAAAATTAGACCAGTTTCTATCTAGAATCCCTCAAGCATGCATGTAATACATCACATAAAGAAAAACACTAACAAACAAA
The DNA here is from genome assembly GCA_001010745.2 of Gerris buenoi. Taxonomy (NCBI): domain Eukaryota; kingdom Metazoa; phylum Arthropoda; class Insecta; order Hemiptera; family Gerridae; genus Gerris; species Gerris buenoi. Next base: position 670,306 of record KZ651394.1, read on the forward strand.
CTGAAACCTGATATTAAACCTTGTACCTTTAACAATTATATTCTTTTCCGCCTTTTTAACAAGATTAATTAGCTTCCCTAAAAAATGTCTTTCTTTCTTTTCCTTTTATACATTGTTTACTATCCTAAAATAAATGTTTAATCTTAATTTATTTTTAATGTAATATTTGTTCAACGTGACATTAGAATAATACAAGTTTTCCGGTGGTGGATCACGTCTTAAAAAAACTAACGTTTTACTTCTACTAGAATCTTCATGATCATAAAACACCGTAATGGATTTTACGATTGATACGAAGTATAAACAATTTACATATCTCTGTTTAAATGCGTAGAAACTGATTCTTTTCGTAGTTGTATTCATTGCGCATGCGCATTTCATAATCGTGCGATCAGGTGAAGTATATTATTTTCTTCCGCACTGCGCATAATGAATACAAATACGTAAAGAATCACTTTATACGCATCTATACAGAGATAAAATGTTTATAACTAATTTGCTGTGATTAAGTAAAGTAACTGTTTTTATCAAATGTTTAGTGATAAAAACAGTTGTTATTATTAAAGCTAATATTTTGGATATATTTGATATTTTTCAAGCCACACAACTTGTTTCTTATTGTTTGATATTTTAAACCCAATATAATTTAATTTTTGTTTCCAAGCTTACCGAAGGTAACGGAAGCTATGTGATCGTTCCGAAGAACGAAAAATTTTTAGGTCTCCGATTTCAAAAATTCCAAGACAGAAATCCGTTTCAGACATCAGGGATCATTTTTGGTTCCGTGTCTGTCTATCGGTCGGTCTGTCGTTCAATTTTTGCAAACCGCCATATCTTAAAAACTTCACGTCCAATTTTAATGAAATTTAGGTGGTAGGTCTTAATTAGCCCATTATTGGTCCTATATAAGTTTCAACCTTCTGCGCCTATTTGTTTCTCTTTAACATGCGCACAAACACATATATTTATTTACACCTATAGCTTCAAAAGTACTTATCAGATTTGAATGAAATTTTTATAGTTTATCGAAAGTAACCCGCAGATAGCCCCAGATCAATATGAACCGTCAGAGCTCTTTAACTTTTGCTAAATCGATACTTTAATTCGTGTAAAATATCAAAACAAATTTGACAGATTAAAAAAAACGGGGGAAACAATTAAACCAATTATTATTGCAAAAGCCAATAAAGTACGTAGGTAGGATGCGAGGAAGCTATGTGCCACACCAATTGGCAGTCTATTTTTATAAGTTTCTTATTATGTTCAATATTTTTAAAGCCAGTCAACTCTTAATATCTCAGTCAAATAACTTGTTTTTGATTAAAAACATTTATTATGAGTTTTGAAATTCTTCACAATTAAAATTTTTCTTATTTTGTTTGATATTTTTAGTTTATTGTAATGTTTTTGAATTGTATTATTGTGTATACAGTATGAACTAAATGATGACCTAGTAATACCTTCTTTTAAATCATAATTTATGAATGAAGTTCTTTGTTATCATTGTTACCTATTGTACTTAGCGAAGTCTAAGCCGTGTCTGGAACTTATGTTAGTCCTGAAATTATTTTTGTTGACTTTAAAAAGAAGATCTATTGAAAGAGAACTAGACTGAGACAGGAAGTTTTGTCCTAGATTTAAAAAAAGTCATAATATATTCTTATTTTTAACGGAAAGAGTCACACCTCAGAAAAACTAGAAAATCTTGTTTCTTTTTTCAAAATACATCTGAATATATAATTTTTGTGTTATCTTTTACTCAGCTTGTAAACAAGATTTATTTTCAAACTTAAATAATCTGCATTTAAGTGGGAGCTTTTATGTAATAAAAGGCTAGTCATTTTCAATAATTATAATTAACACGTGCTGAAAGGTAACTTTGAAAACATCCGCTTCCTATCGCGTAATTTAAATCTATGTAGGTACGTAATTGCAAAAAAATGCCGAATAAAATTAATTTGAAGAAAAATGATACACATTAGAATTTAATTAGATGTGCAGTGGTGAGGAAATAAGCAGAGAGTTAAGACTTAACAAGGAAATCAAATTACAAGATGCATGATTTATATAAATTTTGTAACAAAAAGGAAAAAACCCAAAAACAAAATGAAATTGAGAAAATAAAGCGAATGAATTTCATTACACCAGCAGTTAAAAATAGAATGATCTTGTTCTTTTTAATTAAAAAAGAAGCTGTCGATTTTATTTTATTTTTTTTTGTTTTTTCNATTTAAGTTTGTGGTGTACATAACATTACTGCAAAGTTTTTGAGTTGGAGCTTTCGCAGATCAGATGCGTTACGCACAGACAAACAGACAAGCGAAGGAATGTATAATGGTGCTCATTTTAACCTACACATATATTTAATCAAACATCCACATTATAAAGTCTTGAATTCTTTTGTTTAAACTTTGATAGCATCGTTTTTACTGTTATTCACTTTTAATATTTTTGGCTTATTACCTCATTAAAACGTACTCTTAATGACTATAATTTCCGGCGGACGTAAAATATCTTCTTTTCTTTCTTTTGAATCCCTAATTATGGACCTCACAGAAGCGGGAAATCTCTCATAAAGATACGCCCGTTGAAAATTAGAGTTTTTTTACTCATTAAAATTGAAAATATTAAAAAAAAATTTTTTTTCGAATATTGTAGTTGTTAAAAATACTTGTTTAAAAAATTTTAACACAGAAGTAGTGAATTACCCTCTTAATAATAATATATATTTTTAATAAATCTGCCGTCTCAGGTCTAAGGGTATAAAATAAAATTTGAATGTGAACACATATATTAAAAATTTTTCGACGTTTTTAATAAATTTTAGTGTATTTAATCGTGGTGTGAGATTAACGTCTAGCCAACACCATCCGACGGATAACTCCTGATGAAGACCAATGGTCGCTGCTCTGCGGAGTACAATGAACGCAAGTCCAGTAAGTTGAAATCCATTTAAATACCGATTTAACTATATTAGTCACATTCCCGAGAAAAATCTAAGAAAATAATGAGGTGCAACGATAAATAAGGGAGACGATTAAAAGTATGGCCATGGGAAAAGATGATGCAAAATGGGGACTACCTCGGTAAAAATATGTCTATAAGAAAGAATAGTGAATAAGAATTTATAAACATTAACAATACATCATATTAGGTTAATCACAGTATTAAAGTTTTAAATATCCTAAATTCTGAGGGTTTGTTTTGTTTGAGATAGAAATCTTGTCAACAAAACCAAATCCTGATGAAGACCAATGGTCGTTGATCTGCGGAGTACAATGAACGCAAGTCCAGTAAGTTGGCATTTAAATGCCGATTTAACTATATAAGTCGCTTTCCCAGAAAAAAATCTAAGAAAATAATGAGGTGCAAAGATATGTCCATGGGAAAGGGTGATGCAAAATGGGGAATACCTCGGTAAAAATATGTCTATAAGAAAGAATAATGGACAAGAATTTATAAACATTAACACTACATCATATTAGGTTAACCACAGTATTAAAGTTTTAAATATCCTAAACTCTGAGGGTTTTTTTTGTTTGAGATAGAAATCTTGTCAACAAAACCAAATCAAAAAGGATAATTTTTAGGGTTGATTTTATCTCCCCTCAAGTTTGTCACACAAAAAAGGGATCTAGCTTAAAGGTAAGATCTTTGAATCCAAAAGTTGATTTACCATGACCTATGATAGGTTCAGCTGCACCTACTTCAAGCTACAAAGGATAGGACAAAAGAAAGGGAACGAAAAAAGGACCTTTTTTGTTTCTTGCTGAGGACACGCACCTAAAAATCATTTCCTTTCAAGAGGTAATTTGTATTACAGGAAAAAACTCAAAGGTTGAGAGGACACATCCTGAATCCTGACCGGAAAAGTACCTTAACGCATTCTAATACCCCTGGGTACACTTATACGAGTATCGGTGTACTTTATAAACCAAGCTGTGTAACTCGCCCAACTAATGACGATGTTCTGCATGAAAGTACATATTAATGAAGTAAAGACATGCAAAGTAATTTCACTACAAACTGTTGTGCATTTTAATTGCAAAATACACACTCCTGAATAAGTTTTCAAAAAGATATTGATAAAAGTTTGTTCTTAAAGATCTGTTTCTAATGAAACAGAGAAGAATAATATTATTATTTTTTTAATTAAAAGATTAGATTATTCTATAATCATCTAGGTTTTACGGCGAAGACAGCGTCCAGAGTTGCATGCAATTCTACTTGAAGAAGCATCTTCAAATTGGCTCCAAGTAATACAACTTTAGAAGTGGAATGGGGGTGACGAACAACTTGTTCGTCTGGAAATTAGTCCACCTACTTGAGCTATGTTTAGTGTCCGATTTCTGATGAAATATGAGGTGGATGGAAAACCAAGATCTTACCAGAAATTTTTAAATTTTTGAATTGGGTATTTTCGAGGATATATAAACAGATAGACAAACACAGTTAATTATACGGATCGATTCTTTCTGCGGACCCTAAAAACGTTATTTGAATAAAATTGTAAGAATAAATTATATTCATGGTACTTGAAAATAATTTGCCTTACTTTAATTATTTTGAAATTTTTATACATTCAATTTTATTTACTTCAGTTATTCACGGCATATAATTGGAGGCAAGCTGTATTTTTTATGAAATGGTAATTGGGGGAATGTAATAACGAACACGTGGAGAAATGCGACAGAGAAAACACTATCAGGGGGGTACAAATAGGGTTATCCTTGGGTGGGCTCCCACGCACGCCTATACGAAAATAAGCACTCAATTAGCCTTGTGCAACATTACATGCAAGATAATGAGAATGAATATCTCTATACTGTACTTCTTATATGTATTGCTGAAAAGGTTAATGATTCGACTTGAATAATCGAATCGTTTCAAGGTTCTAACAGATGTGATTTATATCAGCTGATTATAAAATAAACTTATAGAGAAGAAATAAAAAAAGAAACAAAACTATATAAGACGTAACATCTGACTTAAATGTCGCAACGATCTAGCGAAGTATCAGCAGGACACCTGTATCAAATGAAATCGTATTTATTCTTCGATGTATCAAACCTTTTTAGCACAGAGAAGGTCAAAGGAAATTACATAATTCGTTAGTTATGTGATAGAAAACCAACCTCCAATCAATTTATACTGAAAATGGATTAAATACTTTTTAATTGTAAAAAAAGAGAAGATCGGGGAAAAACAGGTAGCACTAAATTAGATGAATTGAAGAATGTAAGGTTTCACTTCGAAGAATCTCTAAGAAGTATTTAAAGTTAAAGAAATGAGGTTTTAACGGAAGCAATAACAATCAACGATATCTAATCGATCAGGTGATAAGTCATAAAACACTAAGATCAAACTAACACTAAGCGACAAAACATTCTTCATGATTCACATCTTTTTTTAAAAACCATATCCAGCAGTGAAAGCCCGAAAAAACAATTTCACATCTTTAGAAGATTCAAAGGTTCTTTAGTTAACGAATAATAACAGCTGTATAGTAAAATAAAAAATACCACTCGAGAACTAAGCAGGTGATTTAATGGTGATTACATGACTCATGGCTTAATGCAAACTTCAGTTACAAAACTTTTTTTGTCAAAGAAAAGTTTTACTTTTAAGGTTACTATAAAGTACCTCAAGCGTTTAAATACACAAAAATGTTTACCCGTAATTCAATGTACTTTCAGATGGAATAGTACTTTGCTTAAACGAAAATTCTGTAACTTATTATAAGAAAAACTTGTTATTATTTGCCCTTTTTCTTAGGACTTAGGACTTACACATTTTTCAACCTAGCAAGCAATTAGGCCATATTGGTCCCATATTTACTATCCCCATGTAGAGAATTCCACGGTACCATTGTACAATGAACCGCCGAAGCGAGAAAGGTGTGATCAGTAGTAAACCAAGTAAATCTAAGCATCGCAGCGATCACTGCGATGTTCACCGCTAGATCGTTGCAACATTTAAGTCAGGAGTTCGTGGTCGAGCGAACTGTGACAAGTTATTTAAGCTACACAAACTGGCTTCCTGGACAAGGAAGTAAATAGGTTAATTGATAGGCTTAGATTGAAAATAATATTAACTACTTATTTCAAAATATTTAAAGATCTCAGTAGCAATTTTTCCCTCCGAAATGTTAATAAATTTGCTTTTTACTTTTGACTGATCCAAATAATTATTAAATTGTACAGTGACTGTAGATAAACGATCTAGATAAGCGAAAGATAAACTATAAAGGAGTGCCTATAGTTTTAATACAGTTAACAAGTAGCGAACAAGTGAATCGAATAAAAAAACTTCCATGTCAAAAGGACATGTTTGAATTAATGAATGCTTGCATTCCTTTTTAAAACAAAACACCTGACTTGAAAACAGTTCATCGGAGAGTGGTCTGAAGAAATTACGTTCCTAAAACAAGAGGAAGCAGATCTAATTATTGTCACCAGGTTGAATACGAACATGGAATTCAATAGAACCGGTTTTAAGAACCCTTTTCAACGTCCTAAATAAGATTTTTGTCAGTCCGTCAGGTCAGTGCAATAAATGCAGATGTTAAAAACCGTCCCCGACCTCCCTAACCTGTTTTTTTTTATATTAAAACCAGCTTAAACGGATATAAGGTAGCATCTCCATAAATTTGACACGATCAAATATAAAAAAAAAATAATAAATTTAAACAGGATATCTTATGAGTTCAACCACGATTTATAAATTCTTTTTTTTTTTGTAAGTAACAGAACAATTCAAAAAAAAATTGCACAAGATAGTTGCGTTGCGTCGGTTTGAACGGAATAACGAAGTGAAAAAAATGGGAATCATCATTAAATAAAAGAGGTCTTTTACACGTTTTGTCGGTACAATGGGAGGAATGTTTCTAGGAGTTTTATGTCGGAACGTTTTACAGTATCCTTGATACCATATGGTTCTGTCAAAGCTTAAGTTTGCGGTAACCAATGGCAACTGTTGTGCAAGTCTTGTGCTTAGAACTTGAGGCGTGGGACTTAAGGAGGTTTTTGCGCAAGGGGAGTTCTAAGAGAGAATCGCGTCTCACCGAAGTGCTTTCATAACTTATCCGTACACTTTTTATAGAATAGAAGCGGAGGCTTTAGTTTTTTTTTTTTTTTTTTTTTTTTTTTAAACCGGTGAATTAAAAAAAGACTCCTTTTATTTTACGAGACATCGCGAAAAAAAAAGTGAAATAAACCTGCGAGTTCAATTAGGCCAAGGATCAAGGCTCTGTTCTTTATTTCAATGACGACGAACTTCAAACTCATTATGCGGTTCTCTAACTAACAATAAAGTACCTAAATGACTTAAATTGTTCTCTACGAACGTCTTCCCGACGATAGGTAGCATCCTAAAACTGCATCAAACGACCTTCCAATACTAACCGAATCTTTTAAACCGCCTTCAAATTAAAAAAAGTAAAAAGTAAAAAAAGTCAGCCACCACAAAATGCAATACTTGATTGCAGCTGCGGTTTTCAACTTGTCTTCGTCAAAGGATATATAAGCCGTAAATAATGATGGAATTGAAAAGTACTCACACGAGGAAAAGCTATTTAACACACTCATCATATTTTAGCGCATTCTTTTGAGGAAATTGCATTATTGGGGTCATTACAATAACGGAGCTTATTTTCTTTACTTCCTCATAAAACGTAAGTATATAATATAAAGAGACAATATTGTAATAGGACAACAAATTTAGCATTCATGTTCAGAAAATTCTTAACCCGAGAGAAATAAAGAAAAAATTAAACTCAAAATTTGGGGTCCCAACCTCATAAAAACTCTGGAAAATTCTCGAAACGAATTATTTCTCAAAAACCTCTTTTTTTTAAAAAAAAAAAAAAAATTGTAATTAAAATAAGTTTGTTAGTAATAAAACTGGTTCTACTCAATATTTTTCAATAAATTAATTGATTCGTTCAGCCAGTTTTGCGCCTATAAAGTCAAACTGCTGGCGACAGACAGACAAGAAAAAACGTAATCCCGGTTTTGGTCATCGTAATGTCTGAAATAAAGAATAATCAAATCATTTTCCAATTCTGGTCAATGTAGAAACAAAACTTTATACATTAAGATTAAATGGTTCAAATTAGTATTGAAACAACAGCGAATTAATTACGGCCTACCATACATCATATTTTATTAAATTTAGATGATTAGTTTTTATGATATAAACCAGGGAGGGTGGTCATAAAAATGTCCAACGACAGAAAAACAGATACAATTTCTGAAACGGATTTCTGTCCAGGATATTTTTGAAATTGGAGAAATAAAACATTCCTCTCTTGAAAAATGACAAAATTCCGTTTATTACCTTCGATAAGCAGGGAAAAAGATGTAATGAACATAATTAGTTAGACTTAGACTTGTGTGTAATTTGAAAATATAGATTAAAAATAGAGATTGTGTTTTTCTCCAGTGTGAGTTAGCAACTCATCATAGAAGAGGTGTATTTTAATAATCGAAACAACGTCTTCACACAATATAATTGTATTAGTGTAACAATTGACCAGTTTCGGTGGTTCTAGCAGCCTTCTTCAGATAATCTACAAACCAAGTGACAAACATAAATTTAAAGGTAAACAATAAGGTAACATTTTTTT
>KZ651395.1:16443-27415 GCA_001010745.2 Gerris buenoi
TGTGTATATAAAATACAAAAGTGACAAGAAAAGAAAATTGTTAAGATGAATTCTTTTAGTCGTGTTTTGAAAAATAAGTACAAAGTTATAAGTAAAGGGAACATCGTGATGCATTTGAAAACTGATCAATAAAAAAAGAATTATCTAAAAAGGAGGAGAAAAAACATTGTCAGAGAAAAAACTGGGGGTAAAAATAAAAACGAAAGAAAAAACAGGATTTATTTAATATAATATAGTATTGGGAAAAAGTGAAAGGAACGAAGTAGTATCTAAAGCGGAAAGTAAAAGTTTTCAAAGTAAATAAACTAGTTCAGATATTTTTCTATTATTGAATATAACCCGGGTTTACAAATATATTTTTTTGATATTATTTTATTTATTTCTATCTTATATTATATATTGAAAATATTGTATTTTATGAAAAAAAAATTTGATGTAGAAATTTTTTGTTTTATAGATGTAACGATTTGAGTAAATTGTACTAAATTGTATTTTTGAGTTGTAACGAATGTTTTGCCTTTTAGGTTTTTGCTTTATTATACACTATATATTATTTTACTGATATACACTGCCACTTTTATTTGTGACGATTAGTTCACTGATATGCACTGTTACTTTGGTTTGTCACGATTAGTTCACTGATATACACACAGCTACTTTTGTTTTTGACGATAAGTTCACTGATATACACTGCTACTTTGGTTTGTGACGATTAGTTCACTGATATACACTTCTACTTTTGTTTGTCACGATTAGTTCACTGATATACACACAGCTACTTTTGTTTTTGACGATAAGTTCACTGATATACACTGCTACTTTGGTTTGTGACGATTAGTTCACTGATATACACTTCTACTTTTGTTTGTCACGATTAGTTCACTGATATACACACAGCTACTTTTGTTTTTGACGATAAGTTCACTGATATACACTGCTACTTTGGTTTGTGACGATTAGTTCACTGATATACACTTCTACTTTTGTTTGTCACGATTAGTTCACTGATATACACACAGCTACTTTTGTTTTTGACGATAAGTTCACTGATATACACTGCTACTTTGGTTTGTGACGATTAGTTCACTGATATACACTTCTACTTTTGTTTGTCACGATTAGTTCACTGATATACACACAGCTACTTTTGTTTTTGACGATAAGTTCACTGATATACACTGCTACTTTGGTTTGTGACGATTAGTTCACTGATATACACTTCTACTTTTGTTTGTCACGATTAGTTCACTGATATATACATCCAATTTTCCGTCATTGATCAGAAGTTCCCTGAAATAGCCCTAGCCCAGTCAGTTTATCTTACTTAGCTTTATCTTGTAGCCCCTTCCCCCCCTCTTATAGAGATGCTTCTAGTAGTGGCAGTGAAATATAGGTATTTAAACCCTTCGTGACGTGTATTTAACGGCACTTTGTTTAGATTGTTACTCCCCTTATAAAAAAATAAAGGGAGTGGCAATCTAAAGGTGTGTGGAATGTTCTTCTTTAGATTTTTACTTTCCTTATAAAAATAGAAGTGTGATATTCCTTTGTCCCAAAGTACATTGGACTAAACAACCCTTTGTTTTAGTAGTTATTTATTCAAAGTCATTTATATTCTAAAAAAAACATAGGGGGAGTAATAATCTAAAGAAGGATCGATTTAACCGAGTAACCAAACCATTTATTTCTCATTTTTAGTGGTCTTATCTTTGCTTTGTTTCATCACACCTAATACCCCTATTCGAAACCACTTCCCGTCTTTCAATCTTCCCCAAATTTTGCACATGAAAAGAATTAAGGTGAAGAATACAGTTTTTTTAAAATGCTATTTTTATATATATTTATTATTTAAAGGAAAGATACCAAACTTTTTATACATATGTATGATTTCTTCTTACCATATTGTATTTAAATCGAGTTAGTATATAAAATATAATATAAATTCTTTATTGATGTATATAAAAAAAAAACTGTATAAATACGGGAAAAGCTAGAGAATCGTAAGGTATGATACACTTAAGAAGTGGGAGTTTAAAGTTGTGATATAATGGCCTCGTATTGAGTACAACGAGGAAACGTTCGAACGAGTCAGGTTTCTTTTCAGTAAGTACTGAATCGTGAGGAGAAGTTGGAACTCTTTGCTCTTTATATCCGAACCATAGGTCAACTCTTTGCATTCCCCTCTCTCCTGAAAACCTTCCTATTCAAAATCAGATGAGTATTAACTATCTGCAGCATTCAGGTAACTCTGTAACCTTTCTCCCTGTATGCCTTTCGTTTGAATAACCATCATGCATGATAAACGAAGTAAAAATGATCCTCGCAGAGGGAAAAATTATATTTAGTAACAAGTTATCAATCATTTTAATTATTATACTATGTGATAGTTATTAATGGTTTTCCCCTTTTTTAGGTATTAACATTTTTTTAAGGTTAAAGGAAATTAATTATTTTTATAGTGCTAATGAGTTTACCTGTATAATGTATAATTTATAATAATTAAGAGGACAAGACATTTTATAAATATATCTTAAATTTTTAGGCTCCCACTGCTTTTATATTCGATATGAAATTATTTAATATACTTTCTAATGGTATACGTATACTGAATTTGGTTCCTGTCGGAATTAAGGCGGCTTTCACACTGCGAGCGAGACCGAGAGGGGCCGATTCCGCTCGAGAAGTAAGTACATGTAAGAGCTTGGGACTATTGACATTAAACGCCGAGTGAGACCAGGCCGAACGAGACTGAGCGAGACCGAGCCGACTCGGGCGTTTTTTTCGACCGTTTTTGTTAGATAAGCGTTTTCAAAAAAGCTCGAAAAAAATGCCCGAGTCGGCTCGGTCTCGCTCGGCGTTTAATGTGAATAGAACAATGCTAATACATGTATTTGCTTCTTAAACGGAATCGGTCTCGCACGCAGTGTGAAAGCCGCCTAAGCCGACCTAAAATAACGCCCCTCAAATTAATATCATTCGTTACAAATTATTCTCAGGTTGGAATCGATCTCACTTTTTTACCTTTTTTTTTTAGTAATATATACAGAGAATAATTGAGATATTTTGATGTTCATTTTAATGTTTTAAGGATACTTTTTTAGATTGTTACACCCAAATGTTTTTTTTTAGAATAATATAAATGAATACAACTATTAATACATTCCGTAGTCTACACAATTATTAAGACAGAGGGATGTTTAGTCCAATGTATTTTGGGAAAAATGAATCTTGTTTTTATAAGGAGAGTAGCAATCTAAAGAAGAACATTCCGTGCACCTCCTTTAGATTGTTACTACCTTCTGTTTTTTATGAGGGGAGTAACAGTTTAAAGTAATGCGTTTTTGTTCTTCAAAAAAATTCTCACATTCCCTACCTGTCTCTCTCTTCTAGCAAACTCTTAAAAGTTTGCTCTTAAGTTTTTGCCTAATGCAATATAACAAATTTATTTATCTACGACTTGCACTGTAAGTGGACTTTACATTGCTAATAACAGGGAGGGAAGTTTTACTTCCCTCCATTGGGAGTAAAAATTTAATGCGCAACATGGATCGAAGTATTTCTGCTCTCGGGATAATCTCCCTCGGCTATACCTTGGGAGCTAATACTACAGTTATCTCCCTCGGCCAAAGGCCTCGGGAGCTAATGAAGTTTTCTCCTTCGGCGGTGCCTTAGGAGAAAACTTATCCTCGAGCAGGAAAACATACTTCTCTCCCTTGTTACGTAAATAACTATTGTTTACCAGAAGGAGCAACCACTGCTTTAAAATCCTTTATTATTAGAATGTAAATCTGTCCCGTTTACTATTATGTTATAACTTTGGATCATTTCAAGAAATATTCATCAAGAAGATGTATCCGTTTCGGAACTTTTTTTTTAATCTTCTCCTAGTTTTTCCAGAGGGATTTAAACTCTTTACATAATGAGGAATTGCTCTTACCTGATTCAAAATGGTCACACGATATTCTTCACGAACGTTAAAATATTATAGATATATCGCAAACAATGACATCAAACAAGAGATCTGTTCAGGTAAACCTAAATACCTGTACAGTTTCACTTGTCATGTGTCATTCACCGCATCGTGTATGGTAGGTATTATAGATCAAAATTAATTACTCAATTATAACCCCTTCTCTTCTTAATAACTTTTATAGAATTGTGAAAAAAAAATAATACTTTTCCTACAGTTGGCCGATAAAGTGGTTGTTATCGCACTCAAAATAGTACGCAAAACAGCAGATTCCTGCACTTACTACTTTACCATACTCGTTTTACTTTACCGCACTCCAGTGTTCCAACTTACGAACTTAAATCTGAACAAAGATTAAATAATCGAAATTATAATAATAATAACAATGACAACTATTGATTATTTTATACTAACTACATGATTTAAACACTATGTATCAATTATAAAAATGTTAAAATATAAAAAAGTAAAGATAGACAATTTAAAAAAAAATAATCAAATGTGATAAGTAAGTGTTATGATGAAAAATAATAACAGAGCTTGGTCAGGTTTGCTGATTCAGGCAAAAAAAGGCAACACTGGCAAAACAGCTGTTTAGTTGATTTTGTAAAACCTTTCACATGTTGATGAACACTTCATTCATTATTTTATATTTTATTTACAGATTAAAAACTAACTGTAGGAAAAATTTAATGTGCAACTCGAGCTTAAAGTGTCTGCTGCACTAAAAAACCTTTCCGCCCTCGCCTGTGGCTCGTGCGTAAATATTTCTCTCGAGTGCAGAAAAGTGCCACTTTCCGCAATAGTTGCACAAATAACTATTAAAGCTCCTCGGATTTGCAGAGGCTAACTTTTTTTTAAACTCCTTTTCTTTTTTTCAGGGCACCTTAAAGCGGCTCTTCTTTAGACTGTTACTCCCCTAAATTGGACAATCATCCCTTTGTCTTAATAGTTATATAGGAAAATAAATTTATAAATAATGATATCCATTTGTTATTTTTGTTATATTCTAGAAAAAAAACAGGAGAGTAACAATCTAAAGAATTACCGTAATAATAATAATAAATAATCGTTAAATCATGATAAAAATAATCGTTAAATCATGATAAACATAATCGTTAAATCATGATAAAAATGATCGTTAAATCATGATAAAAATAATCGTTAAATCATGATAAAAATAATCGTTAAATCATGATAAAAATAATCGTTAAATCATGATAAAAATAATCGTTAAATCATGATAAAAATAATCGTTAAATCATGATAAAAATAATCGTTAAATCGTGATAAAAATAATCGTTAAAAACATGTGGTGCTATAATATAATAAGATTTACACTTTATTCAACTGTGATTTTGGTTTCCTTTGTGGTTTTAGTTAAAATGACGCAATTTTGGCTGTAACAATAATTGGTTAGAGTTAGTTCCTATTTACAAATTACTGTTTCTTGGAGGTCACAAACAATTTCTTCTTAAATCTATAAATTCGTCTTTAGAGCTTCAATGTGGCCGTGAAGATACTCGAAATGTTGTTGATTTCGTGCCACAACCTTCACATTTTATGTATTTTTAACTGTTTAATGACTAAACAAATATATATTTAGATTTTTTCCTTGTGTCGTAAAAAAAAAAAATTAAAACGAAGTTAAAATTTGCAACGCAATTTGAAATCTATAACTGAGTTAAGACAACTTTAGCTACAATTTAAAAAGCTTTGATAATAATATTATTTTATTGCCCTGAATAAACACTATAAACTAACAAAATAAAAATAAAAATCAATTGTGAGAGTTGTTTTATCAATATAAGGAGTGTTTAAAGAGATCAGAATATTAACTTATAAAATAACATAGCAAATCCATTAAATATGAATAATATGCGGAGTAAAAGAAATCAATTTATTGCGATTGAATGGTTTTTAACTTTAACCATAGACAAAAATAAAAAGATAATCGCAAAAAATAGAGTTTTACATTTTTTTTTGGACCGATGTTTTTCTTCTTAACAAATACTCAAAAATAAAAAATAGACTGTCAATTGGTGTGGCACATAGCTTCCTCGAATCCTACCTTCGTACTTTATTGATTTTTATGCTTTTGCAGGCCATTATTGTCTAATTGTTTTAATTGTATCCCCCGTTTTTTTACTTTCTCATATAAAGAGAAAGTAAAAAGTATTGTGATGGCGCGAAAATTCGATTTTGAGATTTTGATGGATTTACACGTTTTAAGGTCCCCTGAGTCCAAAAAAGTGGTTTTTAAAAAATGTCTGTCCGTCGTCTGTCGTTTGTCTGTCTGTCTGTGCAGACGCCTGGAGCCTAAACTACTGGGCCGATTTTGACGAAATTTGGCATACANACCATCCCAACCTCAAATTTACCATAGAATCCGAAGAGAACAATGCCTTACCTTTTCTTAACATAAATATAATTAAAACTGATAATAAAAAATTAACATATAAACACTACACTAAACCCACTTATTCAGGCAGACTCCTTCATTTCCATTCACACCAACCTTATTCTTACAAAATAAACTGTGCTAATAATTTCATTAATCAAACCCTTACCCTCTCCGATAAACAATTTCATAACGAAAAAATAACATTCATAAAAGATACACTTAATAAAAATAGTTACCCTGACAAAATAATTAAAAAACTTCTCCAAAAACACACTAACATCAATAACTAGGTGCGCAATGCTTGCAATATTGAGCTGAGCGTGCATTTTAATCATATTATTATTATTATTTATTTTTTATTTTTTTTAATTTTTTCCTATTTTACCAATGACCCCTCATAAATGAAAATATGACAAAAATTAACATACAAAAATAACTGTACTCTTAAAGAGCTTTCCAACGACATGTATATTGAAGGGCATATACTATTTTAACTTTTGTGCCCCGTACCCCTATGTACCAATTTGGACCATTTCAGATTAATACCTTCCTAAGGTTGGTCACATTAACCGTGGCAAATTTCGTGTGGATCGGTTCAGCCATTCAGGAGGAAACTTTTGTACCCCGTACCTCGAACCCCTGTGTACCAATTTGGACCATTTCAGATTTATACCTTCCTATGGTTGGTCACATTAACCACGCCGAATGTCATGTGGATCGGTTCAAGAGTTCAGGAGGATACTTTTGTACCCCGTACCCCTGTGTACCAATTTTGTCCATTTCAGATTAATACCTTCATGAGGTTTGTCATATTAACTGTGCCAAATTTCGTGCAGATTGGTTCAGCCATTCAGGAGGATTCTTTTGTACCCCGTACCTCGTATCCCTGTGTACCAATTTGGGCCATTTCAGATTTATACCTTCCTGTGGTTAGTCACTATGACCGTGCCAAATTTTGTGCAGATCAGTTCAGCCGTTCATGAGGAGTATGCATCAGAAAAAACGCTAAGTGTAGTATAAGAGCTTCGCTTCGCTCAGCTCAATAATATAACTTCCCAATACACCAATAATAATAACATTGTAAACACCATACAAACCAATTACATTAATAATAATAACAATAATAATAAGAATAATGGTAATAATAACAACTCCACAAATACGACCCCTCCCTTACTAGCAAAATACTACACCCTACCCTATATAAAACACACCACTGAACAAATTAAAAAACTTTTTCAACCATATAATAATATAAAAATAGCCCAAAAAAATTCCACNCCGCCCGGGAGAAGTTATTTTTATGGTATATTTTGATGAAATGTTTAATAATAATTAAATGTACATATATGAGAAAGTTTGTTTGAGTTGTCTCGGACCGATTTTTTTTTAATCCGTCAAAATTGTTTTGATTTGTTACACTAATTAAAGTATCAATTAAGCAAAAGTTAAAGATCGCAGACGGTTCAATTGATTCTGGGGCTACTTTCAATAAATTATACAAATTTCATTCAAATCTGATACGTATACTTTTGAAGCTATAGATGTAAATAAATGTATGTTTGTGTGGTTGTGGAAGAGAAACCAATAGGCGCAGAATGTTGAAACTTATATGGGACCAACAATGGGCTAATTATGAACTACACTCAAAATTTCATTAAAATCGGACTATTAATTTTTATGAAATGGTGGTTCGCAAAAATTGAACGACAGACCGACAGAGAGACACGGAACCAAAAATGTTCCATGATGTCTGAAACGGATTTCTGTCTTGGAATTTTTGAAATCGAAGACATAAAATTTTTTCGTTCTTCAGAACGAGCACATAGCTTCCGTTACCTTTGGTAAGCTCGGAAGCCAAAATTGCTGAAATCTTGTGTAAAATACGGAAAAGTATAAAATGATTCTTGAATTTCAGATGCGTATTGTAGGCGAATGAGGGACAATGAGATGAAGAAATGTTGTGGTGGTGTCACGTGGAAAAGAGTGGCAATGGATAGAGTAGAATGGAGAAGGATGCGGGTAGTATATGCTGAAGAATGGTTACCACAAGAATAAACAAATTAGTGTTATAAATACTGCAAAATTTAGTACCATAAGACATTAAAAGGATAAATAAAGAAATCATAATTCATCTAGTAAAGTTAAAATAATAGAGAGATGAAACAGAAATAAATCAGTAAAATGGATAAATAACGAGAAGTAAATAATAAAATAGAAACAAAAATAGAAGATCAATCATATTACTACCATAAAAAATTCCGTTTTTTGCTTGTAAATTTTTATTAATATCTGTTATAATGATCTGTTTGAAACATACAGAAAATTTTATATGCATGCTAAGTATAATCTTATTATGTAAAGATAAGAATATTAAGTTATTGTTAAGTTGTTGTTGTTGTTATTGAGTTGATGTTTAGTTTGTTAAGTTGAATTTAAGTTATTTATTTTTAAATTAGGGTTCAAAGTATCTATAGTGCATGTACATCTTATAATTTTTTATTATTCTTGCATGCTATGTTGGAAAAACGGTAAATTAGTATGTTTACGCGTGCAATTTATACACTCCTAATAGCATAATAATTTATTATTAACTTATAGAAATAATTGTAAATATATGTAACTGTGTATGCGTGTGAATGTATGTGTATGTATGAATATAATATAATATATATATATGTATTTATAAATTACTAAAATCAAATAAATAAATAAGTTAACTAAATATGGAAAAAAAAATAATAAAAAATAAATAAATAATATGATATAAAGAAGAACAATAATACATGTGAACTCTAACCTACCACAGCCTCGGCTGATTTAATCTGTCAAAAATAGAAGAGTAACAAGTGTTGTACAATTATTGTAAAAAGATTAATAAATGGTTCATTCATTCATTCATTCATTCATTCATTCATTCATTCATTCATTCATTCATTCATTCATTCATTCATTGTAGGCGAAATTTTATTTCTCCTGAAATTTCAGCCCTACGTTAAGTATTGAGTATTAATCGCGAGATTTAACATTAGGTAAAACTTTGTAGACATTTTTAATTCGTTTATGTTATTATTTACTGTGCTGATAAACAGACGCTTAGCTTGAATTTAAAGAATATTATTCGCGATTATAAGATAATTTGCAGTTCTTATTAATATGAAGACCCTGCTTTATTTATTTGTCCAAATCCGTGTGCAAGAAATACATTTAGCCCGATATCATGAACAATTATATTTATTTTATGTAGTATTTTTTTCTTTTTCCTTTATATTTTGCTTGTTCTCTTTTTTTTTATTTTTCTCTCTCTTCCAATTCACCCTAACAGAATATTAGGGGACACTTCAAAAGGAAAATATAGACTTCAAAAGGACTCGCTCTATTCGGCAAGCTCCCCCTTTTGTTAAAGCTTTTATTACTTCAGTCAATATTATTGATAAGGGTTACCATTATTATCTTTATATACCGATATCCCTGTTTTTCCAATTTAAAATGAACGCTTTTCTAAACCAAGAGCAGATTATCGTTTAGTTTTTATTGATGGGAATTTTTTTTACTCAAGGGAATTTAAAGTTATTTATTCATGCATTTATCCATTCTAGTGCACTTGCACATTTAAACTATAAATTCTTGTTTTCTATTACTTTACAGTTTAACGTTTTAATTTAACCGCCTCCTTTCTGACCAATCCCTATATAGTATGTGAATTTATGTAATGCTCTTTAAATTTAATATTATTAAATAACTTTTAATAGTTAAGTTGTGATTTTATTTGTTTGTTTCTTCCATAACCTTTTATACATATCCGGTACATTCATATTTCGTTATCATATTGGTACACATTGGAAAAAGAGAGAAAGAAAATAGTTTTGATTTATAAATCTTTGTATAGATTTCTTTTCTTTAAGTAACTCATTTGACAACACTGTTATCACACCACAACACTGTTTATGACCTCTCTTAAGGGGCCCACACTCTTACAGTTTAACTGCAGGCCGTTAATCTACACGATTATCGTAAGGCCAAAATCTCAGATCACCACACATTAACAGTCCACAGCCTGCAGGCAATCGTAAAGAACTACAGATCTGTGCCTGTATGCGCCACACACTGTGCGATGAGCGCCTTTTTAACTGCAGTCCGACGGAGGGAAATAAACAAAATAAAGAAAGGGGCCCACACACTTACAGTTTAACTGAAGATAATGATCTGACAGTCCACGGAGCTTGGCCACACACTTGTCAGTTTTCCTTAAGATGACACACTACAACCGGAGGTGAACTGTAGGTGTGTGGAGGGTTGAGGCGAAGATCGGATGGAACGAGAGACGACAGTCCGTGGACTGTCAGGCCACGGACTGTCAAAACAAAATCGTCTTTATTTTGTTTATTTCCCTCCGTCGGACTGCAGTTAAAAATAGTCAGATCACGGCCTGCAGGCGCTCATCGCACAGTGTGTGGCGCATACAGGCACAGATCTGTAGTTCTTTACGATTGCCTGCAGGCTGTGGACTGTTAATGTGTGGTGATCTGAGATTTTGGCCTTACGATAATCGTATAAGATAACGGCCTGCAGTTAAACTGTAAGTGTGTGGGCCCCTT
>KZ651395.1:28238-44531 GCA_001010745.2 Gerris buenoi
ACATTATTGTTATATTTTTGTTAAAATATGTTATATTTTTCAAAAAAAGTCGCCATATTTTTTATAATGACCAGTTATCCTGTTAATTTTTTAATTTCAATTTTCGGTAAGATTTTCTATATTAGTTTTATTAAGTTATATATATAATTTATTATTATATATATATAAGTTATTTTTTATATTTATTTTTATTTTTATTTTATTAGTTTCAATATCTTTTATATTCTTATATATTTTTGTAGATCACTGAAGAAGCTCAGGCTCCCTGAGCGAAAGCTTTGATGTTAATAAATATTTAAAGAAAAAACTCTCGGACTTTCATTCCAACCAATTCTTCGTCACTCCTGTATTGTAACTACAAGTCCACAAAATACCTCTTCAAGTAGTGTTTTTATATTAATAAACTAATGTCTCATATTTTTACAATTTTAAAATTTAATATTATTGTTTTAAAATTTGTTATTTTTATTTTCATTCTTTGTTACAGGTAATTTTTTGTAGCCGTTTTTACTATGGATTAAATTGTGAGTTATATTTATTTAATATAATTTGTGTATTTTCATTTTATTTATTTTAAAATGTTTTATTATAAATATCTGCTACTAAAATGAAAATGACAAAATCAGAATAAATTATAAATCTACTAAGTATGTAGTTGAAAAGTAGCCGAATTTATATATCTATAATTCGTATTAGCATGCATTATATAAACGAATTTGACTAATTATTTTTACTTTGTATGAAAACTAATTAAATCAAAAATAAATCAAATTACTAAAAATAAGAGGGTTGCATAATTAAAACTACGAATTTTATAAATTTAAGAGACAAATTTTTTTATTTTTTTTTTATATATATTATTTTTTTGTTTATACTTCAGTTCAATTATTCAATGATATTCATTACTTTATTTTTCATTGGAGTTTATTTAATAATAATTAGATTATTTATGAATTTACGATTTTTTTTTAATACTTCTATTGTAATTATACCAAAAAAAACTAACCTATTTAACCTAACTAAAATATTTATTCGTAGAAATCTCAAGTTAGAATGTAATTTTTTTTTAGTTTTTAGTTGATTTTTTTTTAAATGCCTTTTTTAAAAAATAAATAAAAAGCGAACTTTTAAATTATCACGAGGCAACATAGGGTTTCTTTGTGTATTTTTCTCTCAGTTTTATAGGACAAAAGAATATCTTATTTTACTGACGGAAAAAATGAAATTCAAAACAAACTCAGGACAATAGCATCGCGAAGGTAAACCTTAACCGTCTATACAGAGTAGACAATTTTTTTATTTAATCATGGTAAATTTAAGATCGGCCATTTTGACATCATTCACCATTTCAGATTACTGGGAAAAATAAAATAATAAAAGATAAAACTGAAGTTATCAGCCACCTAGGAGAAAAGGTTAGAAAATGTGGGGGGGNCCCTTGTTGCGTAAATAACTATTAAATAATTTGTTTTAGTAAAACCAACAATAGCACCGCTATGAAATTTTAAAGATCGCTAAATTTATTAAAGCGGACCCACATCTTAAAAATAGAGAAAACAACGTTCTTACCGACATCTTACGTTCTAAGGTAACGATTTTAATAAAACTTCAAAAGTTTTTGTGTTGTGAAGTTATATACATTATAATATTTTAAATGGAGTAGTAGGCCGGGCGTCATTAGGTAATAGTCCTATTTACTCACTGTACTACAACCTTCTCTTTCACTATCATTTCATCATGATTAATATTTTTCTCAATATTCAATATTTGTTTATTGCAAGACACCGCGCTTTAATGATAAAAAATTTATTTTCTTTTAATTTTGGCTTGAATGTCAGATATCACTACTTTGATAGGCTGACTTTTTTTTTTGGGGGCTCACTCAAATGTATTGTTTAGACAAAGGGATATTATCTCTATAATGAATGAATTATATATATAGATACATATAACCTTTGAAATTTATAAATCATGAAAATGAACTAATGAACTGTGCTTACAAAGGGATATATTTTCTCAAGTGTATAAATCAAGCGAAATTGTGCCGCCAAGCGATTCTTGACTGTATTGATAACTACAGATTAGCCCAATCAAATTGTGATTAGATACGTTTGTAATCTAGGTTGTCTCCTTGATAATAGTCCAAACGTTATTAGTTTTAACCTTTTTAGGGGAAAGATAAAATAAAGGTGGTGGGGAACCAATGATAGCTCAATATTTTACTAAAAGATTGGACCATCTTGGTCTTGTCAATAATAAACGCCGCTAACATAGGGGCGTGACACTCAGGATGACCGTTTTTGGTGTTTTTTTTTTTTTTTTTTTGGTAGGTAAATGTAAATTGCAGCATTTTTTAGCAGAAATAAAAAATAATTTTTAACGAAGTAAGAAATACAGATTAAATTGCACCACTACTTATCAAAATGAGGTAAGGAAAATAGTGTAAATTGCACCACTACCTTCCAGATCGAGGTAGGTCAAACTATGTAAATTGCACCAATTCCTTTTAACCTCTTTTCAATGGTTCCATCGTAAGTAAAATTATATTTAGATAATTATATTTCAATGTACATTGGGACAAAGGAATATGACACTTCTGTAATTGAAAGTGACAATATCTGTTAGCCTAACAATCAAATAAGACAAAAGGGACATTTAGTCCAATGTATATTTTGGGACAAAGACACATCACACTTTGTAACCAAAAAGTGACAAAATCCATTAGTCCAATCATTAATTTAGACAAAGGAACATCACACTTTGTAACCAAAAAGTGACAAAATCCATTAGTCCAATCATTAAGTTAGACAAAGGAACATCACACTTTGTAACCAAAAAGTGACAAAATCCATTAGTCCAATCATTAAGTTAGACAAAGGAACATCACACTTTGTAACCAAAAAGTGACAAAATCCATTAGTCCAATCATTAAGTTAGACAAAGGAACATCACACTTTGTAACCAAAAAGTGACAAAATCCATTAGTCCAATCATTAAGTTAGACAAAGGAACATCACACTTTGTAACCAAAAAGTGACAAAATCCATTAGTCCAATCATTAAGTTAGACAAAGGAACATCACACTTTGTAACCAAAAAGTGACAAAATCCATTAGTCCAATCATTAAGTTAGACAAAGGAACATCACACTTTGTAACCAAAAAGTGACAAAATCCATTAGTCCAATCATTAAGTTAGACAAAGGAACATCACACTTTGTAACCAAAAAGTGACAAAATCCATTAGTCCAATCATTAAGTTAGACAAAGGAACATCACACTTTGTAACCAAAAAGTGACAAAATCCATTAGTCCAATCATTAAGTTAGACAAAGGAACATCACACTTTGTAACCAAAAAGTGACAAAATCCATTAGTCCAATCATTAAGTTAGACAAAGGAACATCACACTTTGTAACCAAAAAGTGACAAAATCCATTAGTCCAATCATTAAGTTAGACAAAGGAACATCACACTTTGTAACCAAAAAGTGACAAAATCCATTAGTCCAATCATTAAGTTAGACAAAGGAACATCACACTTTGTAACCAAAAAGTGACAAAATCCATTAGTCCAATCATTAAGTTAGACAAAGGAACATCACACTTTGTAACCAAAAAGTGACAAAATCCATTAGTCCAATCATTAAGTTAGACAAAGGAACATCACACTTTGTAACCAAAAAGTGACAAAATCCATTAGTCCAATCATTAAGTTAGACAAAGGAACATCACACTTTGTAACCAAAAAGTGACAAAATCCATTAGTCCAATCATTAAGTTAGACAAAGGAACATCACACTTTGTAACCAAAAAGTGACAAAATCCATTAGTCCAATCATTAAGTTAGACAAAGGAACATCACACTTTGTAACCAAAAAGTGACAAAATCCATTAGTCCAATCATTAAGTTAGACAAAGGAACATCACACTTTGTAACCAAAAAGTGACAAAATCCATTAGTCCAATCATTAAGTTAGACAAAGGAACATCACACTTTGTAACCAAAAAGTGACAAAATCCATTAGTCCAATCATTAAGTTAGACAAAGGAACATCACACTTTGTAACCAAAAAGTGACAAAATCCATTAGTCCAATCATTAAGTTAGACAAAGGAACATCACACTTTGTAACCAAAAAGTGNGTCAAAAATTAAAACTCATACCGTACAGACTGTTCATATGATGGCCCTTTTTAAAGTTCGTAGGCAAAATGGAGGACCCTAATAATTTGTTTAAAGTCCCTAAAGTTTGTTTGTCTCAATCTCTGGAGGTTGTTGAGGCTCCTGAGTCCTTAATTTCTGAAAGTATCCTTTTTATGTACTGAAAGAATATACTATATTTCATTTTCACCCAAATATTTGATAATGAACTCTGTACTGAACAAGTTAGTTTTTTTAATATTTAAAAATAAAATTTCTCTGAGCTAGAATTTTAATATTTATTATATAGCAATACAATAAAAAAAAAAAACTAGGTACATTTTACTAACCCGATGTCACTCTGGAAATTCTTTTATTATTATCGCATTTTTTTGTATAAATTCTCCGCATTTCTGTTTTATTGTTCAAAAAGTTTTGAGTGAAATAACTGGAAAGTTATTTCACAGTTTGGAATTTGAGTGAAAACTCGTGCAATTTGGATTCCATCTCATTTTTTCCATTTATTTACTTTATTAACTTTTTTCCTTTATTGATTCATTTATCAGCAGAATTGAAATTCCATTAACATACCTTTATTCATTTAATATTTCTTAAGGAAATCTTTTATTTTATTTAATTGTTTAACACTTGGCCAGTTCATGAATGAGGTATGATACAGGCACAGACTTCAGGCTTGAATGTCAGATATCACTACTTTGATAGGCTGACTTTTTTTTTTGGGAGGGGATCTGAAACTTTTGGAAAGAAGTTCCTTATGGCACGATCTGGAGCCCGGGATTGAATCCGAAAAAACGACCGTCACAAAATCTACCCATGATGATAACTTGAGTAAAAGATGACCGATTTAGTTGAAATTTGGTACACATGTTCATTTTACCATTGTCCAGGACATGTTTGCTGGAAAACGTTGTCCGCCCAAGCGTTCGCGCGCAACGCTCGCGTCCACCTAAGCTTCAAATGTAAAATTGGAATTTTAGAACAGGGAAAAAATCTAACTTCATCCATTCATTGAGAAATGAGACGAACAACTTTATTTATCTACGACTTGCATTGTAAGTGGACTTTACATTGCTAATAACAGGGAGGGAAGTGTTACTTCCCTCCCTAACAAAAAAGAGTAAAAAAACAATCATACCAACTTAAAAACGTATATTGTTAGGTAAATTTTAAGTATTATGTTGGAAGTAATGTTTATTTAGCTGTTTTGTTTACTATTTTTTCGGGAAGGTTACTTTAGGTTATCATACAAAGTCTTTAAATTAAAAACAAACTAAACGTAATTAAATTAAAAACGTATTCAGTATAAAAATTGATATTTTAATAAATCAAGTACATAACTAAATATCAGTTTAAGGTGTTTAAATTACGTAAATTTGTAGGTAAAACTTTTATACCTACAAACTTAATAGCTATTACCCATGGTGCACTAATCGTAGATAAAATTTAATACGCAACATGGATCGAAGTATTTCTGCTCTCGGGATTATCTCCCTCGGCAAGCCTCGAGAGCTAATGAAGTTTTCTTTTAATGAAAACTTAACATCAGGCAGGAAAACAAACTTCTCTCCCTTGTTGCGTAAATAACTATTAAATAATTTGTTTTAGTAAAACCAACAATAGCACCGCTATGAAATTTTAAAGATCGCTAAATTTATTAAAGCGGACCCACATCTTAAAAATAGAGAAAACAACGTTCTTACCGACATCTTACGTTCTAAGGTAACGATTTTAATAAAACTTCAAAAGTTTTTGTGTTGTGAAGTTATATACATTATAATATTTTAAATGGAGTAGTAGGCCGGGCGTCATTAGGTAATAGTCCTATTTACTCACTGTACTACAACCTTCTCTTTCACTATCATTTCATCATGATTAATATTTTTCTCAATATTCAATATTTGTTTATTGCAAGACACCGCGCTTTAATGATAAAAAATTTATTTTCTTTTAATTTTGCCTTAACTCCTCTAAGTACAAATAGTTAGATACTTTTAATTTTGTCTCTTTTCTAACACCGCCATGTATAAGTAGTTATCATCGTATACTTAGCAGTGTGATTTTCATTTATATTTAATGAAAAGTGTAAGGAATTTTGTTCCCCGTGACACCACATGTATTTTTTCTGTTTTCTCCTTCCTATCACCCTCGTAATGCGTACGTGATAACGATAACTTAATGTGATGAATTATGCCTCATTCAAAAAATGGCCAAGTGCCCAGCAATAAAATATAAATATACGAGCAGTGTTGCTCATTAAATAATAAATTAATAATAAATTTAATACAATTGAAGTGAGGTTATAGACTAAAGAAAGAACAGACTTGGCAACTATGTAGATATCTCTACTTTGATGGCCTGACTTTTTTGGGAGGGCCCTTTTATTACGGTTTGTTTTTTGTTGGTTGTATCATTTTCTTTTTGCTTGCTTCAGCATCGTGGGCGTCGTCTTGGATTTTTATGAGGCACATGGAGGGATCAAGGCCTCTTTATTTTCCTTGGTGGCAATCCAGGCTTGGTGGAACTTGGTCCTGGTGCACTGATCGAGGGAAAGTATTGTGATGGACACTGGCAGGCTTGGTGGAACTTGGTCCTGGTGCACTGATCGAGGGAAAGTATTGTGATGGACACTGGCAGGCTTGCTGGAACTTGGTCCTGGTGCACTGATCGAGTGAAAGTATTGTGATGGCAAAAAAGAATCGATTTTCTAGTTTCCTTGGTGTTGATAAAAATAATAAAATAATGTATTAAGCTATAAAAATCTTAATGCATTAAGTTATACAAATTCTTGCATTAGCTATTAAAATTATTGGTGGATTTAAATCAATCAATATTGCTTCCAAGCTTACCGACGGTAACGGAAGCCATGTGATCGTTCTGTATAGAACGAAAAATTTTTATGTTTCCGATTTCAAAAATTCCAAGACAGAAATCCGTTTCAGACATCAGAGATCATTTTTAGTTCCGTGTCTGTCTGTCGGTCTGTCCTCCAATTTTTGCGAACTGCCATATCTTAAAAACTACACATCCAATTTTAATGAAATTTTGGTGATAGGTCATAATTAGCCCATTGTTGGTCCCATATAAGTTTCAACCATCTGCAACTATTTGTTTTTCTTCCACATGCGCTCAAACATACATTTATTTACACCTACAACTTCAAAAGTACTTCTTAGATTTGAATGAAATTTTATAGTTTATTGAAAGAAACCCGCAGATAGCCCCAGATTAATTTGAACCGTCTGCGCTCTTTAACTTTTGCAGAATTGATGCTTTAATTCTTGTATAAAATCAAAACAATTTTGACATATTAAAAAAACGGGGGAAACAATTAAACCAATAAGACGATAATGGCTTGCACAAGCATAAAATCAATAAAATACGTTGGTAGGATGCGAGGAAGCTGTCACACCAATTGGCAGTCTATTTTTTAATATGTTTAATTATAAATTAATTAAATTATTCAAAATTTGAATAATATTTCTTACATAGGAGTACTGTGGCAAACGCCAATTTATATATTGCCAATTTGTTTTGTAAAATGCATACCATTGCCATGTAAACAGTGCTAAATCGTTAACATATAACACTTGTTTACATGGCAACCTCTGTATTGATATTTTACCCTCTTTTCTCGGTGACAGCATAAACAAAAGTGTTTATACAATCACGGAAAAAAACAAACTTTTTTCTTTTTAATTTCCCTCCAATCATAAATAAACAAATTCGCTACTGAATAATAAATCCTTTCTTGTCCTTGATCCTATTTTTGAGTTTTCTAATTTCTCCTCTGAGAAGGAAAAAGAATATATGAAAAATTAATAAAACGAAGTCTCGGTCGAATATTTCTTCCCTCCGTATACTTCAGTCTTATACATCATGTGCGGCCCCCCCATGCAATTTATCTGAGTGCCTTCTTCCTATTCCGCCTCTCTGCCCCCTCCATTTTTATTAATTACGTCCGAAGCACTTCAAGTTCGTTCCTTTTTTGTATTTCTTTTCGTTCACAGTAATATGCTTGAGATGGTTCGATGTTAATTCATTGTCTTATAGCCATTCTAATTCTAAGTTCGTTTTAGTGTCATCTTATACTTTTTTTGTTGTATTTATTTTGTTGTATTTTTTCTTTTGTCTCGGTTCGGTGATAATAATGAATAATAGTCGGAGCGTAACCACTCATACTCTTGTTACAAGTCTTTGTCACTGTTGTTGTGAGCCACCCTTTTTTCTGAGGGTTTTATGCATTTATTCAAATATTAAATATGCATGTATATTTTTGCATATTACATTATATTATATGTATGTTACAACCAATTTTGATGTTTGGTTTTTTTGTTTTGTTTTTTTTCATTCGCCTATTAATAACTTACTTTAAATCAAATTATAATTATTATTAGGTTTGTTCCAACAAAACTTCAACCTAGTTCCAAACTAGTTTTAAACTGTACGACGCATGCACATTACCGAAAAACGATCAATTGTAGTCCGTTGCGCATGCGTCGGACAGTTCCAAACCAGTTTGAAGTGTGGTTGGAACAAACCTATTAACTACGGGAGACAGATTGAATTTCTAATTGATTTACTAAGTACTAAGTACAGGTACTAATTGGGTACTTTATAATTGTAAGCGTTAATTCTCGGTCTAGTTCTACTGTAGCAAATGTTGACTTCTAGGCTTGTGGAAAAATTGAAAACTTAAATTCGGGACTAGCTATCATTAATGACAGGGGGAATTATTCTTCAGTGTAGCTTAGTTGGTTTGAGTGCCTATACTGGATATATTATAGATAAGAGGCCCGTGGTTTGAATCCCGGCGCTGAAGTCTGTTTTTCTCTGTCTGTCTCCCGTAGTTAATAATAATTATAATTTGATTTAAATTGAAATTTAAACTTTACGTAGTATGAATACTACTGAAAACTTGAATAACTTACCTTGTAGTAATTGGAAGTGATTATAAAAAAAATTACGTGATGTATACAGTATGTCCACGGATTGAGTTGCCTATACGTGTAAATTAAAAAAAAAATCAATTTTCGAAGAAAAGTTACTCTTCATAAAACCTTCTGCTTGTTCTTAAATGAAGATGTATAGTATTACTTTTTGTTCCAAATGTACCCTGTACCCAGAAAGTACAATTTCCTAGAATCGTACAGGAGGAAACCGGTCCAAATTTCGACTATTCAAGAAAAAAATTATTCTTTATAATTTCTTTTTTGAATACTATTCCATATTTATTTTTCGAATAAAAATGTCGATAATCAAATTTAAAAATCCACCTCCCCCCGCCATTTATAAAAAGTAAAATTTGTCTAATTCTAATGCAAGAGGGGTCGATTTAAAGGTCTCATTGAGTGCAGTAAAAGCTGTGGTATTGCTTTTTTTTATAAAAACAACATGAAAGTATTTATAGAGAAAATCGTATTTATTATTTAAATATTATTTATTTCGTTAAAAAAAAAAAAAAAAAAAAAATCGGTCAGAGACAACTCAGACAAACTTTCTCATATACGAGTTCATAATTACTTGGCCCAGTGTTTTTCATTTATTAGTTTTCATTGGTACATTGAATTATTATTGAACATTTGATCAAAATATATCATAAAAATAACTTCTCCTTGGCGGGGAATCGAACCCGGCCTCTCTCCCTCCGCGTTTAAAGCTATTTTCTCAAGAACTTGATTTTTACCGGGAAAACGGTTGATATCATTAAATCCGTATCGAAATGGTCTACATTTAAGGATTTTTTTTTTTTAAGTTTTATAAAGTTAAAATCTACGTGAGGAGATAAAAGCTTTAGAAGAAGTTCCTTAAATAGAGTTAAGTATTTCTCGCTTCGACAAACACTCTAACTACTTGTAATGTAGTGATTAAATAAGTAAAGGAATAATTATTTATATCCTGGTATAGTTTTATTTATTCTAATACTTAAAACTTGTAATATGGCGTGAAGGCGCCATATTGATTTTATTCTAAGGTAACGAGGTTAACAGGTAATTCGTTCAAGGTAGCTGTAAGTTTGTTATTCAGAATATAGTGTGAGGATTGTTTTTTTCTTTTTATTGCTTGATCTATAAGGGCTGAAAGGCTAAATATAATTCAACGTTACATCGATTCAACCCATTTTTTTTTTTATCGATGTAATTGTTTTATCAATTCCTCTTAATGTTTTAACGTAGTACTGTCTGTGCTCACATCTTATTTTGTATTTTAACTTAAGAAATTTATCTCGACTTAAGTTTCGTATATTTTCTTACCATTATCAATACACTAGACTGATTACATTATATTTAAGATTGATTATACTATAATTAGCAGTATTGTCATTGCTACATGATTAAATGTTTATTATTGTGTGCGTTGGTGCACACTATCTCTATTTTTAGACGTGATAACCACTCTTTAGATTGCGTCTCATTTTATCACCATTTTGTTATCTGTTCGTTCAACTGTATACAATTAGATTTGGTGTGTAAAACAATGTTGCCATAACAAAAATTGTTTTTATTTTATTGTCAGATAAAGCAGTTTGCTGAACTCATTAAATAGTTTTTGGTTTTAATTAATAAATTCAATTACAATTTTAATTTAATTATTATTTTGGGACGTTATTGTTTTTTATTAAATTTATAATTAAGGAGGGAATAATATCTTTTATATAATCGAGTAGTGTCCCGACGGCAACGGCGACGACTCACCTCTAAATGATTTATAACGTTAAAAATTGATACGCCTTAAGCTGGGAATGAACCAGTGACCTCCAGATTATGAAGCAAATGCTCTACCACTGAGCTATGAATGACACTGAACAACACGGCCTTAACCTTTCTATTTAAACAGTATATTATATCTATATGAAGTATATAATTGATTAATAAGAATAACAATAATGAATAACAATAAGAAACAACTGGACATCACGTGGCTCTTTCTGTTTAAGTATAACATGACAGTGCGAGACTCATTTATTTTAAATATAACTAATTATCTTCCACCTCTTTTTTTCTGCCCGTTGCAACGGGCATAACGGCTAGTATTAAAATATTGTCATTAATCGTATGAAAGATAGCACACAACTTTCTTTAAAAATAATTTAATTCCGTAAACGTGCGATTATAGACTCTAGTAGCGCAACTGTTCTTAAATTTAATTCGTTTATGTTTAAAATTAAACATCTGTATATATTTAAATATTTTCATTAATCGCATGAAAGATATCACACAACTTTCTTTAAAAATAATTTAATTCCGTAAACGTGCGATTATAGACTCTATTAGCGCAAATGTTCTTAAATTTAATTCGTTTATGTTTAAAATTATACATATGTATAAACGGATTAAAATAAAAGCGCGTGGTTAGCGCATGCATATAGAACTTAAAATTCCGTCCTAACGATTCCCGAACGATCCGCGGGACAGTACAAATAGGAGAGTTGCAACAAACTTTATATTACCTTCAAAATGACGCCGAATTTCAGATGGTTTGTCGAAAGTAGCCCGCGGAAAGCCCCGTATTAATTTTAACCGTCTACACTCTTTACATTTTGCTACATTGTTACTTCAGTTTATGTTAAAAATCAAAATAATTTTAACAGATTTAAATAACGGGGGGAAATTTAAATTAATTTGACAATGTTAAGTTTTAAAAGGATAAAATCATTGAAGTATACGAAATAGGACTCGAGAAAGCCATGTGCCACACTAATTGGGATACTTCTTTAGACTGTTACTCCCCTAAGTTGTTTTAGAATATAAATGGCTTTAAATAAATAACTATTTAGACAAAGGGTTGTTTAGACCAATGAACTTAGGGACAAAGAAATATCACACTTTTGTTTTATGAGGGGAGTAACTGGCTGAAGAAGAACATTCCGTGTATCTTCTTTAGATTGAGAAGAACATTCCGTGTATCTTCTTTTGATTGAGAAGAACATTCCGTATATCTTCTTTAGATTGTTACTATATTCTGTTTTTGTATAAGGGGAGTAACAAACTAAAGAAGTGTCATAATTGACTGACTATTTTACTATTTTAAGTTTATACCTGAACTAGAAAAAGTTATTGAATATAGAGAAGTATATAAATGAGTTAGATAGTAGAGAGAAATGGAGAAGGAAGATCTGAATATTTAAGATCAGGTCTTCTACATGCATCTTAAAATCTATAATTATGTAAAAGACCGTGAAATAAAAAAGGAAATTAAAAAAAATAAAGCTTGTTCTTTATTAAAGAGGGTTTTGTAAAAAAAAACGTATAATAATTATGCAGTTGTGTCACGCGTCAGGTTTGTATATAATGAGCCATGGGAGGGGAGGATTTCTGAATCAGTCCTCGGTAAGTAGGGGTATTGTGTCGGGGAGGCGCTACATCGGCTATACGCACTACCCATGAAGCACTACGCACAAAGCACGAAGCGAGCAAGTATACGCCTGACCGGTAGCTTTACCAGCCCCTTCCCTTGTCTTCTGATTCTGACTCATATTTTTGTTCCCTGTACCTCCCTTTTTCCTTGTATTTCTGCGCCCGTGACTCATTCTGGTAATTACCTAGCTCTTGGAAAACAGCACTAAAATTACATTTATCACTGGTATAGTGTGATATATAAAGCCAGTATTTACTATTTCTATTTTTTTTTTTTGTTTTTAACCTCGTATTCCTAAAATGATTACGTTGATTTTGTTATTGTTTATTTCTATAATCTTGGATTATGAAATCATACGATTAATAGATAAGTATTTTCTTACATTCGCAATACAAATGTACATAGAGGTACTTTGAGGTGGTTAGAGGTTCTGACATGCGCAATACAAATGTACATAGTAGTACTTTGAGGTGGTTAGAGGTGGTTAGAGGTTCTGACATGCGCAATACAAATGTACATAGAAGTACTTTGAGTTTGAGTATGTACATAATATGATATGATGATGGCAAACTTGACAAATATAATTTGAAAATTAGTTGGATTTATACGTTTTAAGCTCTCTGAGTCTATTTTTTTTAATTCCAACCGTTGTCTATGCAAAAGTATGAAACCTGATGAAACGATTTTAATTAAATCTGGTAAACTTATTTAATAGGTTCATACCTAGTGGCTAAACTGAAAAATAATATTTGAAACCGGTAGGTACCTCTTTTAATTCTAACTTTTGTCTATGCAAAAGTGTGAAACCTAATAAGCCGATTTTAATTTATTCTAGTACACTTATTTAATAGGTTCATATTTCAGGCCAATTTAGATGAATATTTGGACCTGGTACTTCTTTAGATTATTACTCCCATACGTTTTTTTTTTCTTAAAGATAAATGAATATTATGTAATAATTATTTCTACTTTCCTTTGTCTAAATTACAGTCCAGTGTACTTTCGGCGAAAGGAGTACCACTTGTTTTTGTAAGGGAGGTAACATTTTAAAGAAGAACATTCCGTACATCTTCTTTAGATCGTTACTCCCTTCTATTTTTTATAAGGGGTGTAACAGTCTAAAGAAGAACATTTAGTTCTTCTTCTTTAGATTGTTACTCCCTTCTATTTTTTATTAGGAGGAGCAACAATATAATCAAGAACATTTTATACATCGTCTTTAGATTGTTACTTCCTTTTGGTTCTTGCAAGGGGAGTAACAGTAAAGAAGAACACTCCGTATATCTTCTTTAGATTGTTACTTTATTCTGTTTTTTGTTTTTTTTTTGCAAGGGGAGTAAAAGTCTAAAAAAATAATATTCTGATGTTCTTTGAACTGTTAGTTCCTTCCGTTTTTTATAAGGGAAGTAACAGTCAAAAGAAGAAAATTTCCTACGTCTTCTTTAGATTGTTACTCCCTTCTATTTTTATAAGAAGAGTAACAGTCTAAAGAAGAACATCTCGTACATCTCCTATAGATCGTTATACTTCCTTTTGTTTTTTATAAGGGGAGTAACAGTGTAAGAATAGCGCTAAACGTTACAGGTGAAGGAACTATTACAATTAAAATATGTCACTCAGGATAAAGGGAAAGAGAGAAAGTACAAATTAAGGGTCTCAACTAACCCAACTCGTATACCTGTCCACCTTAATAATACAGACAGACCTGGGTTCAATCTTGGACCGGGTTCCCCACTCAATGTTACCCCGGCATTGTTTAAACTAATGGTTAGCTGCTCCAAAGAGTAGCGCCACCATGTTTCCGCCTGGATACCATGATGACCACTCTCGATTGATATAAATATGGAGATGTGAGAAATGTTTAATTATAATTACCAAAGACCTCTCACAAATGTGAAGACTTAGGTTTCTAAGCCGGGTTTATTTAATGAGTCCATCTAAGTGTCTGCGCTTTCTTGTGCAAAAGCACTCCGGTCCTTAAAAAAAAAAATCAATCGGTCCAAGACAACGCAAACAAACATAACGACGAGTTCATAATTACTTAGCCCAGGTTTTCCATTTATTAGTTTTCGAGTTATCGTAGGTGCATTTAATTATAAATCGAGATTAGTTGATCGGAAGAGGATGATTGTAATAGAGATCCGTGAAATTTGTGGATAAGGGTGCCTTTCTAGATACTCCTTATCTTACACGTCCCGGCCTTCTTCATTTCAACTATTATAAAATTTATCACTTCACTACACAAAAAAAAAATTCTGCTTGAATCAAGTTGATATTTTACATGCCCGTTTTAATTGTACTTTGGATGATATGTATGAAGTTTGATTAAAATCGTTACCTTAGAATAGAACGTGACATTTGACGTGAAATCGGTCAACTTTCGCTTAAATTATTGTTGGACACGTTAACGTTAATGACAGTTACCTTAGTAGACAGGAAGCTTATTTAGTTGAATGTAAGAAGCTCGATTCAATTACATTCTTTAGGTTTGCCGGTGAAGACCGCGTCATTTAGTTTGTTAAATCCGTCGATTCGCTTCCACTACTGGAAGCATCTTCAGGGATTTTTTAGCTTTGTGATGTCAATTCGAAGTTATAGAAACTCAACCACTTAATTGGAAAAATAATCTGCATATTTATATCCAACTATTTAGTCGAAGATTGTGTTATATATATATATCCGGAAGTGACTGTTTACCTAGGGTGTAAGTTTACGTACTGCAACTTTAATACCTGAGCTACTGAAGTAAGTCTTACTTAAATCCTAGCTAAGTCGTTAAGCAGGGGTTTCCAAGATCTGGCGTGGGTGAATTTGGAATCCGTCTTCTATGGTTACAGTTTTGCTTATTTTCAATTTCTACGGCTTCTCTTCTTAATCTATTGAACGCTTTTTTTGTCTGCACTTTTTTATATCCGAGTTACCGTAATACAATCCGATCTGAAAGTGTGAAATGTTGTACACTCACTAAGACTCACCTACTACAATTTCAAAGTACATTAGAGTCTCTCTAATCCGGATTTGATAGGACCGGACACTGTCCGGATCACCAAAAGTTCGAATTCAGTTTAAAAATGTCTATAACTCTATTAATAGCTTGATAATACTATTAAAAGTAACGTTTTTATCATGAAAAGGACTGTTTTAGTCTTAACTATTTTGAGATTTTGATGGATATTTTGAGGGACCCCGAGTCCTAAAAAGCGGTTTTAAAAAATTATTCGTGTCTTCTGTAGAGAACCTAAACTGCTAGGTCGATTTTGACGAAATTTGGCATACATGTTCAGAAAAATTATACCCCGAGGCAAAATCGAGAAATAAATTTTAGCATTAATTTCGGGGCACTACCCCCCAAAAACTCTGAAAAAAACGTGAAAAAAATTAATTTAAATTAGATCAAATTTAATTATTATTAACAATGGGAAATAGACAGAGAAAAATAGACTCCAGCACAGGGACACGAACCACAGGCCTCTATATTTCTGTTACTGTGCTCTGACTAACTAAGCTATACTGGAGAACAATTTTCCTCTGTCTATAACGATATCTAGTCCCGAATTAAGCTTTTAATTTTCTACAAATCCAGAAGTCGAATTTTACGACATTGAACTAGACCGAGAATTAACGCTTATAATTATAAAGTACCCTAGTGCTTATAATTCTTAGTACCTGTAATCGGGTACTTTATTATTATATGCGTTAATTCTCGGTCTAGTTCAATGTCATAAAATTCGACTTCTAGAGTTCTAGAGAAAGCTTAATTCGGGACTAGATATCGTTA
>KZ651395.1:67863-98813 GCA_001010745.2 Gerris buenoi
CAAAATAGAGCCCCCCAAAAAAAAAATATAAAGCCATTATCAGTGCCGATTTTAGAATAGATTTTGAACTAGAGTTACATTATAAAAAGAAATATGTTGTGGGTGAGTCTTATCATGTCGGAGAATAACGTAAAGACTGAGTTGTCGGGGACGAACGCGCGAATGTCGGCGAGTGGCGAATACGAGCCCGCACGTTCAAATGCGGTATTACACTTGATATAGGAAGTGATCCATGACTTGATAATTTATAACTTTGATTATAATGATAATAGTTATAAATAATGATAAACTTGTTGCTTTAGTCTCGATTTCGTCTTAACTTTCACTAAATATTACCTTATTGTACCTGAATATCTTACAAGACTGAAGATTATCCAGAGAACCCTTAAACTAACACTTTACTAGGAGTATTTAATATGCGACCAGAGACTTATCTGGAACGCTTTTGTTAAGTTAAATTGTTAAAGTAGGGCGCATAGTGCATGTAATCCTTTCGTGATTTATTCCTATTTTAACCATCTTCTTTAATCTATGGTTTTTAGTTTTAAACTTTTTAAGTTGTAAGTCGATCAAGCTATGTAGCTATAGGGTAGATCCCTTTCAAAATTGAATTGACTGTAGAAATTATCAATACTCACAGGAACACATATTTTACCATGTATAAATCTTAGTATGAGGGATATTTTAATACTGACCGATGACCGATTTTGATCAATTAACCATTGTTATGTTTAATGGTAATGTCCAACTATTTCGGTCTAAACATTGTTAGTATTGTTTTTATTTACTCAAATAAGATACTACAAACAAACAATCCTGGGTAGAGTAAGAGTAACAGTATTACTAACTGTGGTTTTTATGGCAATACACTAATTAATTGTCCTTTGCTTATTACATACTTACAATATCTGTGTATGGGAGGTAAAGGGCACTATCTCCATTTTTTACGAAATTGAGGTTTTAACAGTTTCCTATTTATCTTTTCCCACTTTTTTTAGAGGTACAAGGCACTATGTCCTAAAAATAAAACTCACGGATTTAGCCAGTTGGAAAAAGCACTATGAACCAACATGCTGGGGAGGTAAAGAGCACTATTTGGACATGTAGCTGTTCACCTCCAGTGAATTAAGAATAAGTTAACACTATGTCCAGATAGTGCCCTGGGTATAGTCCACTTAGTAGAGTGAGAGAGCTACTTGTCTTATCAGTATGGCCTTACATACATATACGTCATGCATCATTAACAAATCATTAAAATAGCTCTCTTGAAAAATTTACAATTTGGCACATAGTGCCCTTTACCTCCCATACACAGATATAACTTTGATAAATTGACTTATAATCGAGACTTATTTACTTTAGCACCCCCTTGATTCTCAACAATAATCTGCTCATCCAATGTTTTAAAAGTTTGTGTGCTTGTCAAGACATTGAGACTCATGGAGCAGTTTTATTACGCTATTTTAAAATCGAGTCTTATCACTTGTAAGACTAAATCTTATACAGAAAACTGTAAGGGCTATGATTTATACAGTTTTCTTAGCAATAAACAGCTTGGGTTTCCAGTGGAATCCGCGTCTCGAAGGGGATGAAGTCCTACGTTTCGCTTCCACTACTAGAAGCATCTTCAGGGGTGTGGTGCATCGTAGTGTTGACTTGAAGCAAGATGAACTGCCCTGCTTCGAGTCAACACCCCTGAAGATGCTTCTAGTAGTGGAAGCGAAACGTCGGACTTCATCCTCTTCGAGACGCGGATTCCACCGGAAAACCAAGCTGTTTATTACGAGTCTACCCGCGGAAGCCTACGCACCAAGTTAATTTTCTTAGCGTATATATGTAATATTTTGTTTGTGTTTACAGTTATTTAGACTAAGGGATATCATCACATTTACATATACAAGTGTGTTCTTACAAAATGTTCTTATTTAGACTGTTACTCCCCTTATAAAAACAGAAGTGTAATATTCCTTTGTCACAAGGTAAATTAGACCAAATATCCCTTTGTCATTATAGTAATTTAGACTAAGGAATATATAAACTACTCTTTATATGTTCCTTAATCTAAATACTATAAAGAATTAAGACAAAAGGATATAGGGGAATGCTTAAGTAAAAAGTACCGATAAATTAAATGCCATTATATAATGGCATTTCAATATTGTTTGTATTTACATAAAGGTGCTGCAAAACTATATACTTCTTTTTATAGCATTACCTATGCACTTGCTTTTATAGCAATGTGCATACTAATTAATTTTGCTATTTAGTATTATTCACTTTAAAATTATACTTTTGAAACTGTTAGAAATAGAAGTAATGAGAAACACAACGTTAGACATATTTATTGTGTTTTATTTCATTTGCATTTTTTTAACAAGTAACTAAAATATATAACTGTTTTTAACTCCCTTTTACTTTTCATTTTGTTCCTGGAAAATACGAGATAAAATTAATTAAGGGGTTGTTTTGTTGTAACCTATTATTATCGTTTTCATTGAACTTTGACCTTTCCTATTTTCTACTCTCTCGTACTATTTTCTCTTTTAATTTCCATTATTAACCAAACTCGTACTGTAATTTAGTTTTCTCCACCCTAAACTTGTAAATATAAATTGCTGTTCAATATTATTGTTTTCTCTATTCAATGTATATATATTTTTTTTGCATCGTTAAAAATGTTTCATTTATTGAAATTAAAATTTTTTTTTGGTGCAAGCGTAAGCGAGCTTCTTAACATTTAACAAAATATATGACAGTTAGTCTGTCTGTATGTGAGTAAGGTTTGTGTCCTACAATACCTTGGAGTTAGTCTGTCTGTATGTGAGTAAGGTTTGTGTCCTACAATACCTTGGAGTTAGTCTGTCTGTATGTGAGTAAGGTTTGTGTCCTACAATACCTTGGAGTTAGTCTGTCTGTATGTGAGTAAGGTTTGTGTCCTACAATACCTTGGAGTTAGTCTGTCTGTATGTGAGTAAGGTTTGTGTCCTACAATACCTTGGAGTTAGTCTGTCTGTATGTGAGTAAGGTTTGTGTCCTACAATACCTTGGAGTTAGTCTGTCTGTATGTGAGTAAGGTTTGTGTCCTACAATACCTTGGAGTTAGTCTGTCTGTATGTGAGTAAGGTTTGTGTCCTACAATACCTTGGAGTTAGTCTGTCTGTATGTGAGTAAGGTTTGTGTCCTACAATACCTTGGAGTTAGTCTGTCTGTATGTGAGTAAGGTTTGTGTCCTACAATACCTTGGAGTTAGTCTGTCTGTATGTGAGTAAGGTTTGTGTCCTACAATACCTTGGAGTTAGTCTGTCTGTATGTGAGTAAGGTTTGTGTCCTACAATACCTTGGAGTTAGTCTGTCTGTATGTGAGTAAGGTTTGTGTCCTACAATACCTTGGAGTTAGTCTGTCTGTATGTGAGTAAGGTTTGTGTCCTACAATACCTTGGAGTTAGTCTGTCTGTATGTGAGTAAGGTTTGTGTCCTACAATACCTTGGAGTTAGTCTGTCTGTATGTGAGTAAGGTTTGTGTCCTACAATACCTTGGAGTTAGTCTGTCTGTATGTGAGTAAGGTTTGTGTCCTACAATACCTTGGAGTTAGTCTGTCTGTATGTGAGTAAGGTTTGTGTCCTACAATACCTTGGAGTTAGTCTGTCTGTATGTGAGTAAGGTTTGTGTCCTACAATACCTTGGAGTTAGTCTGTCTGTATGTGAGTAAGGTTTGTGTCCTACAATACCTTGGAGTTAGTCTGTCTGTATGTGAGTAAGGTTTGTGTCCTACAATACCTTGGAGTTAGTCTGTCTGTATGTGAGTAAGGTTTGTGTCCTACAATACCTTGGAGTTAGTCTGTCTGTATGTGAGTAAGGTTTGTGTCCTACAATACCTTGGAGTTAGTCTGTCTGTATGTGAGTAAGGTTTGTGTCCTACAATACCTTGGAGTTAGTCTGTCTGTATGTGAGTAAGGTTTGTGTCCTACAATACCTTGGAGTTAGTCTGTCTGTATGTGAGTAAGGTTTGTGTCCTACAATACCTTGGAGTTAGTCTGTCTGTATGTGAGTAAGGTTTGTGTCCTACAATACCTTGGAGTTAGTCTGTCTGTATGTGAGTAAGGTTTGTGTCCTACAATACCTTGGAGTTAGTCTGTCTGTATGTGAGTAAGGTTTGTGTCCTACAATACCTTGGAGTTAGTCTGTCTGTATGTGAGTAAGGTTTGTGTCCTACAATACCTTGGAGTTAGTCTGTCTGTATGTGAGTAAGGTTTGTGTCCTACAATACCTTGGAGTTAGTCTGTCTGTATGTGAGTAAGGTTTGTGTCCTACAATACCTTGGAGTTAGTCTGTCTGTATGTGAGTAAGGTTTGTGTCCTACAATACCTTGGAGTTAGTCTGTCTGTATGTGAGTAAGGTTTGTGTCCTACAATACCTTGGAGTTAGTCTGTCTGTATGTGAGTAAGGTTTGTGTCCTACAATACCTTGGAGTTAGTCTGTCTGTATGTGAGTAAGGTTTGTGTCCTACAATACCTTGGAGTTAGTCTGTCTGTATGTGAGTAAGGTTTGTGTCCTACAATACCTTGGAGTTAGTCTGTCTGTATGTGAGTAAGGTTTGTGTCCTACAATACCTTGGAGTTAGTCTGTCTGTATGTGAGTAAGGTTTGTGTCCTACAATACCTTGGAGTTAGTCTGTCTGTATGTGAGTAAGGTTTGTGTCCTACAATACCTTGGAGTTAGTCTGTCTGTATGTGAGTAAGGTTTGTGTCCTACAATACCTTGGAGTTAGTCTGTCTGTATGTGAGTAAGGTTTGTGTCCTACAATACCTTGGAGTTAGTCTGTCTGTATGTGAGTAAGGTTTGTGNATGCACACCAGCTCACAGACCTACAACTTGGTTATTAACCATGTTGCCAAATTGTTCGCCACAGCTAAGGAATCCTGCCCCCCGCAACTTTTAAGAATGACCCCCCCCCCCTTATATCTTACAAAATTCACCCTTCCCTTTCTATTTCTTTCCTTCCCCTCTGTTTTGGTCATTCGGGATCAAATAGATTGAAGACGATAAAATAAAATGCTCAATAAACGCAATGCTGTGTTTTGTTTATTAAAACATTTAATTGAAGTCATAATACATAAAAGACAATAGGAGTCCTAACTTTTTTTGCCCAATTTTTTTGTAATAGACCCTTGTCTAGTATTGAATTATCCTAAACATATTAA
Organism: Gerris buenoi; assembly: GCA_001010745.2. Taxonomy (NCBI): domain Eukaryota; kingdom Metazoa; phylum Arthropoda; class Insecta; order Hemiptera; family Gerridae; genus Gerris; species Gerris buenoi. The sequence goes on from KZ651395.1 coordinate 73,066, forward strand.
CTTTGAATGAGTTTTTGACAGGTGAAAGAGTTGCTCACTTTTTATGGGCCTTCGTGGGGTGGAAAATTGTAAAAAAAAATCGTTGATCAACTTTTTTTTTTTTTTCATTAAATCGTCACTAATAAATAAAACCTAAACCAGCTGCAAGCACGGACATGTTTTTTTTAATGCAGCGGTTTGTTTGCCGACTTAGAGTTGGAATATTTTAATGTTTTTGGTATCGTTTTAAAGCTTATTAGCAGGCCCAACTTTTCTTAACTTTGTACATTTTTTTTCTCAACAGAAATATTTTTTTCACCTTTTTCCAGAGTTTTTGCAGTATAGCGCACCCGAATTTGGTGCTAAAATTCATTTGTCGATTTCTGCCTCGGGGCAAAATGTTTGCAAAATTTCGTCAAAATCGGTCCAGTGTAGTTTAGGCTCCAGGCGTCTGCACTCTGCACAGACTGACGACAGACAGTTTTTTAAAAAACACTTTTATTTTATCATGGGACCTCAAAACGTGTAAATCCATCTACATCACAAAATCGAATTTTCGCACTGTCACAATACTTTCTCTTTATATGATAAAGTAATGAAATTAAAAAGAAATTAAGACGTATGTGAAGTAGTGTGATTTAGAGTAAGAATATTAATCAGATAATAATTGAATAAGTAAATAAAATTATTGTCATAAGTAGATTAAATATGTGTAATTCTTAACTCCATAAAGACATAAATGTTAATACTTTAAGTCTAATGATATTGGTTTGAATTATTAGCTAATTAGATTAGTGAATTAGCAGTAGAAGTGAATAAATACATCAGTAATATGCTTATTTAAGACTAGTGACGTTTATTATAATGTTATATTATTAATTCTTGTGCTATATACAGTTAATTCACTGAGATTATGTACACTAGTTGCTGTTATCCTAAAGTTGACAGGTTACAGAGTAAATTATCAAATTAACAAAAATTAAAATGAGTCCTCATCCCCTAACAAATTTTAGAGTAATCTATTTTTAACAGTGAATAAAAATACTGTCCCGACGACAGGCGACGACTCGCCTCTAAATGATTTATAACGTTAAAAATTGATGCGCCATAAGCTGGGATTGAACCAGTGACCTCCGGCACCTGAGACTCGGACACTACCGCTGAGCTATGCCTGTGTAATGATTCGAAGGGCATAACATTTTTTATTTAAACAGTAAATATCTTTTTAAATATTTTAATTTTAATTATAACTGCATAAAACTTACTATTAAATATCTATTTTAGTTATAACTAATTATCTCTCAGCTCTTTTTCTCAACCATATTTATTATTCTGCCCGTTACCACGGGCCTAACGGCTAGTTTAATATAGTTAATCCTGCTGGTATTAACTCACTTGGATTGATGGGGATGGGGCAATAATCAAGGGATTAAGTCCAGCTGTTTGCCGGGATAGAATAACAGAAGTTTCAGCATTCATTATTCCAGCACTCTGTTATATTAAGTAGGGGATGAAGTTAACATTTAGTTAGATTTAGTAGGCAAGTGAAGGGATTAGGCGTTGGAATTGTTAACGCTTATTAAATTTAAATAATTGAACAAACTTGTAAATTATTATTGTTTTTCTATCTTTTAAGTGTCCCAACATGACTGACAACTTGCATTTATGATGTTAGATGCGACAATTTTAATTAAAAATTCTACAATGTATTCCATTTAAATACGAACCTAATGATATAAGCCGTGTCCCCGGGATAGATCTAATTCCTGAGGAAATAGATATACATGGTCGGAAAGAGGCTGGGTTCGATTCCCCGCCGAAGAGAAGTCATTTTTATGATAAATTTCGATATAATTTTCAATAATAATTAAATGTACCTTCGAAAACTATAATAAATGGAAAACACTGGGCCAAGTAATTATGAACTCGAATGAGAAATTTTGTCTGAGTTGATTCGGATCGAATTTTTTTTTATTAGCATCTCTTTAGAGTGCTTTAATTAATTTATTCATTACCGAAATCTATTAATTTTCTGTGATGCAATAGTTATGCATGCTGTTATTTATCATTTAGTTCAAACAGTTTAAATTTATTTTTGGTAAATATAATTAATTGCTTTAATGTATAACTAATAATTGTTTATTTTGTCTAGATTGTTTGTTTAGGTAAATTTTGATACGTTTTATTGACTTAATCAAATAATTTTAAGTTTAAAATACGAAGAGTCCAAAAGTTCAATGTTTAATTAAGTCGTTTCTTCCGGAATTGTCAATATAATCAACTTTCTTCTCTTAATTGAGTTCGATGCTATACAATTGTTGAAAGAGCAAATTATGTTAACTGCATTCTTATAGTACCTTGAAGTAGTGTTAAAAATCACCGTTTGAAAACTTTAAAATGTGATGGTTAATAAATTGATTGCATTAGATACCATTGGATTCAAATTTAGTCTAAAAATCAAATTTACTATTTATTCAAAGTATTGGAAGAGAAAATTTTTATCATCGTATCGATTTTTGATAAATTAATATTTATTACTTATTCCTTGTTATACAAATACAACTTTCAATAAGTTTTTATAGGTTTATTCTAGTTCTAAATGTCATTTCTAAATTGTTAACACTGATAAGGCAGAAATCAGCTGTTTTTTTTATAACCTCGTCGCGAGTAGTCCATAGTTTTGTCTCAATATGAGTTTCTCTTAATAAGAAGTTTAACTTAAGAATTATTTGTTATATGTTTAAATAGATCCATAGCGTATTAATTAAAATTGGCACTGTAAATATTACTTACATACTTTCGTAGTTTTTGAGATTATTAAATTCATTATTATTATTTTTATTGTAAATATAGTTTTTTAAGTGAACTGTTTTGATAAGATAAGGCCATCTATACAAATGGTGATATGAAAGTGATAAAATGTCGCTGTCTTGGTGATATAGGTGACATCGGTGATCTAAGCTACATCGATCATCGATCCATACACCTAATATAAATCCCTCCAGCCCAGAGACTTTTTTTCCAACCGATCCTTTTCTTATTTTTACACGTTTTTTATTGTTTTGCTTTTTTGTTTTTACTGAACTTGTTATATTTTTGAGCTTAGTTCTTTTTTAAACTATATCTATCAATACACCTTCTCCAATAGTAGTTCAACATCCAGACAAAATACAGTTTGGGATTGGACAATTGGTTTTACGTATTTACTCCCAAGTCATTAAGTGAAAAGAGTTGTCTCCCTTATCTAGCTAGTGTATGCGCATGCTCCCGCTACGCACTTGTCTCAAATGAATAGTTTTTTTTATGATAAACTAGGGGGCTCTGCCCCCCTACTCGCTTCGCTCGTCAACCCCCACCCCCCAAGGCGGCCGCTGCGCGACCGCAGCCCAGTATGGCGTATTAGAATTATTTTGTCTATTTATTATAAGAACCGGGGACCGTTCAAAAAGTTTAAATCCGCTGTAATAGTTTTTGCACTTAAAAATAAAGATATTACCTCGGAACTAGAATATATTTTATATTCTAGATCTTAAGTTTCACTTTTAATGCGTGAGAGCATCACATATATTTCTTTATTTGTTACCAACAAAAATAATGGTTTGTTTTGATTTTATGGAGTTCAAATATATATAATAACTTATCTAAATAAAACATATCTAAATAGTGACCGATAATTTTATCAAAACTAAAGTTACAATTATTAACATTACATTTTTGATAGACTTTAAATAGATATAATAACTCATCTAAATAGTGACCGAGACTTTCATCAAAACTAAACGTTATAATTATTAAGATAACATTTATGATTTACTACCGATAAAAGTAAAGGTTTGTTTGTTGATTTGTTAATCTTTATATAGATTTAATAACTTATCAAAATAGTTTTGATTTGTTGTATATTGAAAGCTGTCACTTTTTGATTAAGGCATGTAAACAAACAATGCGCTTTCTTTATTACACCGTCCCGTGTTTTGTTTATTGCCTCGGGAATGACAGTTCCTCGTGTCATTCTTGAGCGGAATTTACTATGAGAACCTCCCCTTTCTTCTTTTTTCCCTTCCCTCCTTATGACTATTCCAGGTTGGGAGTAATTATATAGGATTTGATACTATTTATAAAAATTTAAAAATATATTTTTTATGAATGAAATTGTTATTAAAATTAAATTTTAATTATAAAGATGAAATAATGTAAAAATTAAATGTCTGGGCCACTGCATCTTTACGCGTGACTAGGTGGTTGTATAAATTACTTATGGTAATGAAATAAAAGATAGACTTTGTTGACTTGAAAAAAAGACCAGTCAGTTGTTAAGCAATGCATTCTATAAATTAGAGGAATGTTTGAATTATGTTTTAGTGTTAATTGTGTTTCTTGTACATAAATTGATTAGTTGTAATGCCTATGACTTTTCCTAATATTACAAAGTTAACTTAATGGAAATGTATTTATCCAAATTATTATTATCTGGAATGACTTGAAATGCAAGGAGTTCTATTTAAGGATTGGGGTGATTTATAAGAGACTGATTTTATGGAATGCTTGATATCAGGATTCGGGATTAGGAAAGGTCTCGAGTCTCGGACAAAATGAACAAAGAAATTCATTGTGAAGAGTGATATTTAAGTAAAGTAGGAAACAAAAACGACAATACGACAATAGTTAATGTCGTAATACAATACAGTTTCGAGCATTCTACTTTGTTGATAACTTAGTTGTTAAATATGACGTTCTTAATAAATATAGTATCAGGAAGTTAGGATATAACAAGAGGTAGCTTTGTTTTCACTTTAGTACCATATTTCACCACCAGGAGCGAACACTAAAATAAAGCCATGATTCAATGTTTTTCCATGAAGTGGGAGAAATTAAGAAAAGGAAGGTTATAAGATCCAGGTTATAAACAAGTGTGATTTCGTGTATTTAATAATGATAATGATTTACGTATGTTTTGTATTATTAAATGGGATTCAAAATTAATCAATGTATATTAATTAGGTAAAACTGAAGAATATGGGGCGGTTTATAGAAAAGATGGTGGGGCCTCACTCCAACGTATTTCTTTGACAAAGGGATATTAACTCATCTATGAACAAATACATATATATATTCTCAAATAATTTAATTCATACAAATGTACTTGTTGACAAAGGAATATTATCTCTTAAAAGTATATAAATTAAACAAAGTTGTGCGCCAAGCGATTCTCGACCGTATTATCTCCTACATTTCAGCCTATAATTAGTATTTTTAATATTAACTATAATATAAAATAATATTGTGTATATAGAAAACTATATATAGAAATATATTTTCTTTGAGTCTTTAAAGGGTTAAATAACTAAAGCTTCTTCCTCCTTTGCTTTAGAATAGAACAGCTATATTTCGCCCTAACTAAGAGCTTCTTCAGGCTATAACATTACAAATCAAAAATATTTTTGTAGGTATGCATTTTTTAGTTTATATAAATGCAATGGAGAATAAATATAACTCCCCTTTAAATTTATAGATTATTATTTTTAATCTGTTTTTCCTTCTGTTTCTCCATATATGACATTTTTCGACCTGTCATTGTAAGTATTTTCTAAAAAAAAAAAAAAAAGGAGGAAGAAGCTTAAGTTATTTAACCCTTTAAAGACCCAAAGAAAATATATTTCTATATACACAATCAATCTAAAAAAAAGGGTTCACCATCAAAGAAAAAAAAAATTATAAAATCATATTCAGTCTTGTTCTCACCTCCGTGGTGTAAACATCGCGTAGTCTAGATTAGTCACTGTTAGTTTAGTATTACATAAAATTGCTTAGATAGCATAGTTCTAACTTTCATTCATTTAATAATTTGTAAAGACAGAAAATATTTAACAGCTAACTCAATAGTAAATTCTTTTAATATAATTATGTTCAATAAAAAATATCATATATTATTTTAATGTTAAATTCAAGCCTGGAAAGTGATAGTTTGATTCCTGAATTTGAGGAAGCAGACCTCGGAGTAAACATGGCAAGCCAACGTACTCAAGAAGTGGAAAATTCAATGGGCAAAGTGTGTAACGATCTCCTTGAAGATGTAAGTACACTTTTTGATTTAAAGCAGCAATTTAAAGAATGGGCAACCCAAGAATTCGATAAACGCAAAGTATCCAGAGCAGATTATGATATTTTCAATGAGAAAATAAATAAACTCAATGAGACGATGATAAAAATAAAAACAAGGTCAGAGACACTATGCCACATTGCACCGCTTCTTCCTAACAAGGAAATAGTCGAGTCAATTGATGACCTCAGCAGAAAAGTGCAAACAATCAAAAATAATAACACTCTATCTTATTCGCAAACTTTGCAACTCCCAGCGCGTGTCCAAAATAAACTCAGTAATGAAAAAATAACAAAGCTCAGCAAAATAGTTCCAAAACAAGAGGTATTAATAATTAAACCAACTGAAAATACAGGAGATGAAGAAACAATAAACAAAGTAACGAAACAAGCACTAATAACAAATATTACAAAAAAAGACAATATTAAAGTTAAACGAACAACAACGGTAAAAGGAGGAGGTTTACTATTAATTCTAGAGACCTCCAANTAATGTATTTTTTATACAAGAACATTTTATGAGAAGAAAATGTAACGGGGGTAAGTTAAATATCTGAGTATACGATAAATATCTGAGTTAATTCCACAAAATCAAAATAATAATATTTTTAGTTTGAAATAATTATGTACTAGTAGGTAATGAATATCTAACTTATCAATTCATTTACAACCCTTTTTAATATAATAATTTATGACAATTTAAAACTTACAATTATTGTTTTATAAAATATTCTTATTTTGAATTCGGTTCAATGTAAGCTTTGCTGTGGCTTGTTGTACTTTTCCTTTAAATTATTCTTTAAGAGTTTGTTTAAAATTCTTGTCGACTATCTATTTCCTTTTACCGTTTTAGTTAAGCTGAACGAAGCATATGAAATTTAAACTCTTTGAGGTATAGAATGGAAAAACTTTCAGAATCTTTTGTGTTGACGTCAAATTATTTACATTGTTACTACCTAGACAGTATGCCCATTGTGTGCAAATACAATGTATAAGAATTCTAATTTTAAAAGTTAAAAGATATTCATTTGACTTCATTACTAAATATAATTTTAATAAACAGGTTGGTTTTTCCGGTGAAATCCGCGTCACCAAGGGGATGAAGTCCGACGTTTCGCTTCCTCTGCTGGAAGCATCTTCAGGGGTGTGGTGCATCGTGGTGTTGACTCGAGGCAAACACAGGATTTACACTGTTACAAACGCACACTACTGTTGAATGTACACTGGTGGATACACAATTGTTTGCTTCGAGTCAACACCACGATGCACCACACCCCTTAAGATGCTTCCAGTAGTGGAAGCGAAACGTCGGACTTCATCCCCTTGGTGACGCGGATTTACCGGAAACCAAGCTGTTTATTTCGAGTCTACCTGCAGAAACCAACACACTAAATTAAATATAATTTTGATCGATAAGTGTTTTTAGTATTTAAATAATAGTATTATTAATATTAAGTATTGGTAATTTACGCTTGTTAGTGCATATTACGTAAGATATAAAATATAAATCATATGAATCTCCATTGTATTAACCTCATCGCTACTCTCTCTTAACTTTTAAGGAGTAATTTTATTCTTCTGTATTTTTATGTTTAATATGATAAAATAATACACAAATTTGTAACTTTTACCTGCTAACCTGCTTAATATTTATACTTGGTTATATACTTACATATATTATGTATTCCCTGTCTTTTCTATTTGATTGTACCAATAGATAGTTGCGAATATAGTCCATAGTTTTTTGTTCAAAGATATAATAATTGCGCTTCTCTTGCGAACATAAGAAATTTCGCACTGTATTGTGGTATTTTATTAGCTAATGACAGTTTAATTGTAAATGAATTTAACAACATTGGGGTTTGGAAAAGCAAGTTGACCCGCTACATTTCAACAGATAACAGATTAGGGCCTAATCCCTTAAAAATTATATTATTGTTTAAACCAAATAATATTTAAATGTTTCCACATTATTATTTATTTTTAATAAGTTTTTAATTTAAAAGACTAGAGATTTTCTTAATTTGTAATGTGTTTACTAATAATTAATTATCACTTAGCTTATCATCCTTTACATTACTTTATTATTATTATTATTATTGGCTTATTATGATAAATTTATTTATTTTTATATTCTAAAATTTTCACGCCAAAAGGATTAGTCTATGTTATTCACCTCCGAAAAAACTGCATCAATTTACATCAATATCACAAATAACTTTGTAATCTATACAGTTTTGTCAATAAAAATGTAAAACAAAAGTTATTTTTATTTAAAAGTATTTTCTAATTATACTTTTTTTCAGTTACTTTATATTTTTTCTCTTATCTTTCTTTTGCCTGTTTAACATTAATTTTAAAACAGCTATCGATTTGTTACTGTTTAAAGATAAAAAAGGGTTGTAAATATTTAAAACGAATATTGTACGGTTAGTTTGTAGTTAAAAATTTATAAAAAAAGAAGGCAGTATTATTAATTATTAATAATTTAGCATGTTGTTTTTGTTTTTATTTTCAACCGAAGTGCATTATTACATTTCCATTAGAGAAGAGTTAACATTTAAAAAAAAAAAAAAAAAAAAAATAGCAGAATCAGAGAAAAATAGAGATAGAATGACAATTGCTTTTAACTTGTTTTGGGTAACGTAGTTTTTATTCTGAAAGCGGCGGACGGTTTGTGTTCTAGGCGAGTTGGTTCTTTTGCTTTGTGCGGACACGGTGCCTTGTCGCCCGATAACATCTTTCTTTGCCTTCCCGTTAAAAAAACCCTCTAACCCTTCGCCGCTTTTTTTATTATTTTAACCTGTAATTTACTTCAACGTTCACTTTATTATGCATAAGCATATTGCTATAATTTAGTATAATAAAAAGTGAGAAGGTAACGTTTCATGTTATAAACCTGCCTTCAAAACCTGAGTTAAAAAACACTTTTTTCTTTTGTTTTTTGTTTTATTATGTTTTGGTCTAGTATCTCAATTTTTTTCTTTCTACAACTTTTTAATTATTGTCATTTTTAAATTTACTGCATAAGTTTTAATGGTCGATTTGTGAAGTGCTTCTACAAAATTGTCAAATTATTTTGATTTAACACTAATTATTTAACGTAGTCCTCTAAAATTTCATCATTAACGATTTTGTAAGTAATTAATTTTACACTCGTCAAATAAAATAGTGTTTAATAATTTTTTTTTTTTTTTTTTGCAATAATATTTTTTTAATTAACATAAAAAATAAGGGTAGTTTACTCTTGGTAATTATTAACTGTCTAGAAACTAGACGACACCCTGTACAAAAATATTCAAGAATATATCATTTATAGAAGTTTATATGTACATGCAGGAATTTTTTTTTTATAAAACATAACTTTTTTGAAAACCCCCCTTTTTGTAAGAAATAAAAATTGTTCTATTGTATCACTGGCACCGCACTAATGAAATATTATTTCAGATGAAAAAGATATCATTATAATCGGCTTAGAGGTGTTTCGGGAAATTTCCTGACTTTCGGGAGCTACCTGGAGTATAGGTTTCTCTTAGCTTACAGGAGATCGGTTTTAAATCAGCTGTTTTTAAATAAATCTTCAATCAAGATGACAGCTATTTATATGAAAATTTAGACATAACAATATCTCTAAAAATAATTTCAGTAAAATCATTGACTTTGGAATTTAGCTTTATTTTACGGAAAAAAACATCATTAATAGTACATTACGCGTCGAGAGCGGAAAGTAGCATTTTGCATGCGAGTGTGGAGTTTGCACCCGAGCGATAGTGAGGGTAGTAAAACCACACGAGCAACGCAAAATGCAGTTTTCGCACGAGTTGCGTACCGTACTTTATCTATGATTGTTGGATTTTAATAAGAAATAAAGAAAAAAAGTAATCAACTTCCTGTAAGTAAGTTCGTATTTCTCTTTTGATAAAGATGACATTATTCATTAGTTGTATTTATTGCCGAATTAATTATTTCGGGAGGTGTATTAATCTCCTCATTTTCGTCATAATGACATAAATAATTGTTTTTCACTAAAAACTCGATATAAACAGTTACTTTATTTAAACAAATGGCAAATTAGTTTAAATGTAAACAAACTCGTTAATCGTGCGTTAAGGTGAAGAATTCTTCTTTTTTACCTCACTTGGACGGAAAAAGAGGAATTATGAAACGCGCACGCGCAATGAATACAAGTACGTAAAAAATCACTTTCTACGCATCTAAACAGAGATACAATGTTTATATTTCGTATCAATCGTAGATAAAACTATGTATTTTCCAAACGGCCAATTTGTTTCAAGATGGCGGTCGTATACTAATTTAAACCGTTTATACTCAGACATAATTGTTGCCAAATAAAATCAGCACTTCTTTAGATTGTTACTCCCACAAACTTTTGAGTATTATAAGATAACTTATTATAAGATAATAAGTTGAAATAAGATAATATTTTTTTCTTACAAACTAGGTAATTATTACTAAGTATATTAGTTAAACTGACTTTATTATTTAATTATTTGATAATTAATTACTTAATTATTACATCCATTGTTCTTTTTTCTTTAATATTAAAATCCTTGTGTATGGTGAGATAAATGTTTTTTGGATCGCGTTTATCTCGATTTTTTTATTTATTTGTGGTTGATGTAATTATCTTATTACCCGTACTTAAATTTAGTTTTTTTTTTTTAATTTAATTAATGTTTTAATTAGTTTCTTGATGTTTTTGGCTGATTGTAATTTGGTCTCTTCGGTTTATAGTGAACTTGTGATAATTTAATTTAGCCTGATTATTTGATTAGGCAAATGAAGTTAAAACCCAAATCTAATGAATTATCTGTTCCTCTATGTATTTATCTAATTAACTCTCATTACATCTTCTTCTTTACCTTTCGATCCTTTAATAACCCTATAATTTGAGAGTAAAGTTTTTTTTTTTTTTGACACTACTTTTTTTTATATTTTAGTAATCATATTATGCTGTTAATGTTTTTGCTAATGAGTTCTGGATACAAAAAAAAACCAATTATTTACATGTTAATTACCTAATCATTTCTTCCTCGTATTAAACTGACATTCTTAAAGTAATAATTTTGATTTTTTTAATTTTTAGTAATTAATCCCAGCTCTCCACGATTTTAATTTAATCCTTAAAATTGGATTATACTTCCAAGCTTACGGAAAGTAACGGAAGTTAGGCTAGGCGCCCACTTGTGATTTCTAATCGCGCGATTGTTTAGTCGTGTAAATAGAACACATGGTTTTATATTGGAATGCACCCATATGCGACTAAAAAATCACGGTGATTAAAAAGAACGCAACCAAACCTATATTTGAGGCGACGCGATTGTCGCTCTTTGGAATGAGGCACACTGACAGGCATGAAATAACACGCATTTGCGACCGTTCAGTCGCAAGTTTAGACTCTAATGGTGAATTAAAAACCGTACTTACTTCAAGGCTACTGATAAACGTTCTTTAGCGGGTATTGACTTTCTCCATTTTGTTTCACGATGAGTGATTTTTGGTTCAATTACATTAAGTAAATACTCAAAACTAATATTAATTAAAACTATATTAACTCTCATTCTATAAAACTTGAATAAAATCACAGAGATTATTACATAGGTCTTCATGCAACTTTTAGAACTGTCCCTTCATTAACCTTTGGCTAGAAAGAGGATAAACCCAGTAACGTTGTTTGCGTGGTTTGGCTTTCGCACGGAGCAAAAGAGCTATCACACAAGTGGTTTCAATAAAATCCATTGTGAAACTAAAATAAAACAAGCGATTTATTAGTCGCAGTGTGGGCACCTCGTAAATCCTAGCGACAGCGATTTTTAAGTCGCGGCGACAAGAAATCGTTAAGTGGGCGCCTAGCCTTACGTGATCGTTCCGATTTCGAAAATTCCAATACAGAAATCTCTTTTGTTGGTCTGTCTCTCAATTTTTGTGAACCCAATATATCTTAAAAACTATAATCGTCCGATACTAATGAAATTTTATTGATAGGTCATAATTAGCCCATTGTTGGTCCAATATAAGTTTCAAACTGTCAAGGTTGCACGATTGATGTGACGTGTTACACGAAAGATTATATCTACTGTTCTTATTCTTATCCCAACAATCTGTAGATAAGGAATAGCATACTAGATGGAAGGAAAGTGAACAATAGTGTTCTTATTCCTATCCCAACAATCTGTAGATAAGGAATAGGACACTAGATGGAAGGAAAGTGAACAATAGTGTTCTTATTCCTATCCCAACAAACTCTAGATAAGAAATAGGACACTAGATGGAAGGAAAGTGAACAATAGTGTTCTTATTCCTATCCCAACAATCTGTAGATAAGGAATAGGACACTAGATGGAAGGAAAGTGAACAATAGTGTTCTTATTCCTATCCCAACAAACTCTAGATAAGAAATAGGACACTAGATGGGAGGAAAGTGAACTATTGTGTTCTTATTTCTATCCCAACAATCTGTAGATAAGGAATAGGACACTAGATGGAAGGAAAGTGAACTATAGTGTTCTTATTTCTATCCCAACAATCTGTGGATAAGGAATAGGATACTAGATGAAGGAAAGTGAACTATTGTGTTCTTATTCCTATCCCAACGAACTGAGGATAAGGAATAGGATACTAAATGGAAGGAAAGTGAAAGATAGACCTAACAGACAAGATGTGAAGCATTACTAGTAGAAGGATGGTTGAGACATAGGACTGGGACAATGAACAGAGGGAGTCGAAGGAATTACCCAGGGACCAGCTGTAGCAACAATGACAGATGCAATAAACTAACTGCTAGACTAGCGCCGTCTCGCTTCTCCCTCTTCAACCCATCCCTAGGCCCACCATACCTCCGTAATGTTAAACTCAAAACCAGTAATTAAATTAAACCAACCAATCCAATTATCTTTAACAAAATAATAAACATAAGATGTTTACAGTACTCGATGTTATGCGATAACTTAGTTATCCAGGGACTGATATTTATTAATAATATTATCAATCGAAATTAACCGAAAATGATCACTACGTGTAAAATATCTCAAAGTACTCGAAATTTATATTATGTACGCTAAAAAAAAGAAAGAACAAAAGAAAAGTCTGCCAGTGAGTGTGATTCTTTTGAACAATCACATAGCTTCCGTTATCCTCGGTAAGCTGGGAATTATTTTTTTTTTCTGTTACGTCCTGTAACTGACTTAAACTGAAAAAAATGTAACCTGTACTACAGGACGTATAGGTTACATTTTTTTTATAAAACCGGGAAACAAAGGGGGTTTTACAAAACCAGGTTAAATGGATGTGGAAAAAACTTTGGTTGTTGTCAATAAATATGCCCCCTCCCGTTGAAAATCACCACCAGCTAACCACATCTAACCACTTCTAACCACCTCTAACCATTTCTAACCACCTCTAACCACTTCTAATCACTTCTAACTACCTCTATCCACTTCTTACCACCTCTAACCACTTCTAAGCACTTCTAACTACCTCTAACCACATCTAACCACTTCTAACAACCTCTAATCACATCTAACCACCTCTAACCACTTCTAACCACCTCTACACACCTCTAACCATTTCTAACCACTTCTTACCACCTCTAACCACTTCTAACTACCTCTAACCACTTCTAACAACCTCTAATCACATCTAACCACTTCTAACCACCTCTAACCACTTCTAACCACCTCTACACACCTCTAACCACCTCCAACCATTTCTAACCACTTCTAATCACCTTTAATCACTTCTAACAACCTCTAACCACCTCCAACCATTTCTAACCACCTCTTACGACTTCTAACCACTTCTAATCACCTCTAATCACTTCTAACAACCTCTAACCACATCTAACCACTTCTAGCCACCTCTTCTTTTATAGGGAAGGAGGTTAAAAGTGGTTAGATGGTGGTTATTTTTAACGGGAGGGCGGTTAATCAAAAAATGCCAAAACCATTTTTATTTTAAACCTAGGTTTAATCTCAGATTAAAACGAATTGAAACACAGGGCACTAAGTGAGTTTTTAGTGTGAAATGATTTGTTGAAGTTTCAACTGATATTTTTACACTGATTATCAAACTTAAAATTTTAAATTCTTGTTGTCCTATCAGATTAGCAAATGTTTTAAAATAATAAACAGTTTTCACTATTTTAAGTAACCACTAATTTTTTATCTGAAGGTACTCTTATAGGTCCTAAATTATTTAATAGCCTATTAATATTTATTATTGTATTATGTTTGTTTTAACTCATTTAATTTTGAATAAATATTGGACGAATTCCCAAAACACAATTGACAATAGACGATAAATAAAAAGCACTAAAGTAAAACAGTTTCATTTTTTTCCTTTTAAACAAATAATTTATATTTTTTCCTGAAAGTTATCAGCTATTAAATAGAGGAAATTTATTGTAACTGTTTGCGGCAATACGTATATAATTAGTACAAAGACAATGCGGTAAAGTTTTAACTTATTGATAAATGTTTGTTATGCAAGTTGTTAAACAAAAACAAAGCATAAGGTACTTTAAATTTAAGATTGCTTCAACTAAAAGTATAAATAACTTAAAAAAACAAATAAAAAAAAGATTTATGAGATCCTAAGTTTATTATTCCAAACATCGTTTAATGTTTTCAGAAATAAATAAAGTCTATATTATTAGTATTATTATTATTATTTCGAACTACCGATTTATTGAGACGAAATTTTATGTTAAATTAAATTTCGTTTTTAATTTATTAGGGTCATAAAATGATCTTGGGCTTGTAGTTTTTTTTTTTAGTTACAATATATTAGAACTAAATCAGTCCTTTAGTTTTATTATGTTTGTCTTCTTATATTTTTACTTTCTAATGTGAAGAGAAAGGATTGTGATAGCGCGAAAAGTCAATTATGAGATTTTAATGGATCTACACGTTTTGAGTCCAAAAAAGTGGTTTTTTAAAAAAACGTTTGTTTGTCGTCTATCGTCTTTTGTCGGTCTGTGGAGACCCCTGCAGTCTATAAACTAATGGGCTTGATTTTGAACAAAATTTGGCAAACATGTTTAGAAAAATCATACCCCCGTGGCGAAATCGATTAATGAATTTTAGCTCCAAATTTAGTGCTAGCCCCTAAAACTCTGAAAAACGCTAAAAATTATTTTATTGAATTATTTGATTAAAATAAATCTAAAATGTAGTCCATTTAAATACGAATCCAACGATATAAGCCGTTTTCCCGGGAAAAAATCTAGTTCCTGAAAAAATACTCTTTAACACGGACAGAGAGTGGCCGGGTTCGATTCCCTGCCGAGGAGAAGTTATTTTTATTATACATTTTGATGAAATATTTAAATGGACTCATCTTTTTTTTTTAATGAAATTTGTTGAAAGTAGACCGCAGATAGCACTAGATTAATTTCAAACGTCTGCGCGCTTTTTAGCTTTTGCTTAATTGATACTTAAATTCATGTAAAAAAAAATCAATTAAATAGATATGATAATAATAGCATTTAAAAAGCATAAAGTCAATAAAATACGGGGATAGGATGGGAGGAACACTAATTGGCAGTCTATTTTTTTCTTATAGCTATAACTTTTATTATCAATTAAAACCAAAGAAATTACTTTTATTTTTTTAAAAAAAGTTAGTATTATTCACTATGATAGGGAGGGTTGATTCGTTGCTTTATTATTAGTTATTTATTTTCATTTTTTTTCATAAAACGCGTATATATTTCACTTAGTTCTTGCTGCAAAGGTAAAGGTAATAAGATGTTAAATAATTTTTATGTTGGCTGTACGCTCATATAGGTGAGTGCGAAGGTGGGTTAAAGTTTATGTAGAAGGGGTGCCTTATCAGAGATGTTATAATATGTTGGCACGGCATTTTGTACCACCCTGGGGGGCACTAAGCCACATTCAGCCAGGGGGCATTGACACTGCCGACATTCACATAGTCATCTTATCAGGACCACTTGTGTGTTCGCGCGGTTTTTATTGTGGTTTTTATAAAATAATAATAATAAACTCTCTCTGGCGTACACGGTTTTACAGAACCTATGTTGGTTTTTATGTAATTGAATTTATATTATAGACTTTACGTCTTGATGTTTTGAGCCAGTGGTTTATATTTATATTTACTTATTTTTATATTATAAATATATTACTTGCGAGCTTATCGATACCGAAGATTACATAAGTATTGTGATCATTCTGTAAAATTATATCTTTTTTTATGATTTCAATATTTCCGCGACAGAGCTCCGTTCAGTAACATTTTTAGGTCTTGTGTCTTTCTGTCCAACGTAAATGAATTATAAAATTGATTTTATTTTATTTTAAGAAAAATTGGTATGGCGTGAAGTCTCACGTAAAAAGGGTTTCGTTGGTATTGTGAACAAAAATTAGTAAGGGGAGGGGAGGGGAGGGGGAGAAAAGTTATTCAATTTTTTTTGACAAAATGGCACCGAATATTAAGCACTAACCCTAAGTGGTGTATATATTTGTTATCTACACTTTATTACCTTTTATTTGATACCCCACTCAAAATTTAAAAAAAAAAAAAAAAAAAAAAAAAAAATCGAGTGACATGAATTATTCGCCATCTTGGATTTCCAGTAATTCAGATCAAACTGCTAATTTTATTTTTTTCTATGGCCCAGCAGACCGCACATTCTGCATATTTTTCTATATTTATAGTAACAGCGGAAGTACGATTAGAGGGGGGGGGGGCACTTTCAAACGTCTTCAATATCTTTCATTTGATATCCCAGTCAAAATTTTAAAAAAATAATTTTTTTGAGTGACATGAATTATCCGCCATTTTGAATTTGAACAGCTGATAATTTTGAGTTCGCTATATTTTTCCTGTAAGCGCGTCAAAACGACCTTTTATACTGGAAAGATTCATGTTTTTTTCTCTTTTGGTTCAAAAGTTATTGGAACCGTACAGAATGACAGACAGACAGACACAGGAACGAAACTATAAGGGTTTCTTTTTTTTGGTTTTACCAACGAAACCCTAAAAAACCATGAAAATGTAAACAATATACGTATTACGATATTAACTGTGCCAACGTAAACAAAGCTAGTAAGAAAATATTAGATTTAATACCACGTTTCACGTTTGTTTTGATGTAAAAAAAATAAATAAATAATAATAATAATAAAAATAAGTAGCGGTGTGGAAGTCCCACACATGACTTCCATGAAATGTTGTGGTGTCTATACGTGAGCACGAGATAACTCAGTATAAACTACATCGTACAAACAGCAAATATCGATTATAGTTTTGCAACAATAATAATAACTAATGATACACAATAAAAAAATATATTTAACATAAAAATAAAATGTTACCCTAATAAATGTCGGTAGTATGTAAAAAGATTAAAGGATATGTGTCCTTTCCGATGTTTAGAGCTAAACTGAAGTGAAAGAAAGGAGGTTTGTTTACATCTAGAGTTCAAGGAGAGTTTATGCGAAAACAAAATAAATTGATTAATTTTTATCCTTTATAACAAAAAACCTTTATTATTCAATGTTTGTTTATATTTTCTTTATACTTGTTATTAACTATAGAATGTGAGAATATAATAATAAAAGAATTTAAAATCAGCTGATAGAAATGATTGTTTACAAAGTAAATAACACGGTATTTTTTTACTTTTAAATTTCGATTCTTCTTTATAAGTACTACAAATAATTACAATAATAAATACTTTTTTGAAACGGCATTAATGTGCGGTTTCAGCACTCCAATCAAAAATTAAATCGGTCAATTATTGCACATGATATAAGAGCTCAAAGTCAAAAATTTAACAAAAATAAAAAACATGTCTCTATTTAAGGTAGAAGGGATGGTCCTACGACAAAAAGTCATAGGACCAAAGTTGTAGATCTTTTAAAATCAGTTACCTCTGGTGCTATCCGCTTTTCGATACGACTTACAGTTTACCCGCAATTTGGTTCCGAAAATACCCTTAAAAAAACACTAAAATGCTAATATCTCCCAAACCGCTTGTCCGATTGTACTCAAAAAGTATAGGTACAATCTACTATATAGGACACATATATACCCCAAAGGAAATTGAAATCAAATAAAGCCTACTGAAGTTATCGTCGACAGACCGATTTCGTGCTTAAGCGACTGTAGCTCCGAAACCTCGTAAGCTACAATGATGTAATTTGCGCCATCAGTTTTGCCGTCACGAGTTCCAAAAAATGCCGCAAACCGCATCTCAATACGATGTCTTGAAGCGATGCTATAGAGGTTTAAAGTTCCGAACGAACGTACGAACGAACGTACGAACGAACGTACGTACATACATACGTACGCACAGACATACATGTATATGAAACGGATTTCTATGACACCCCCGGGTTCTTAAGACCTGTCCTTCACAGAGATCTCGGAATCACGTTTTGGAGGGTATCACCATACTTCCATTTTCTTGGAAGTAAAAATGAAAAGTAATCTAACCCTTATGCTTTTGGTAGTTCGTCCGTCCGTCCGTCTGTCGCATTTTGCATCGTATATTTTTTTTACAATAATTTGTTAATTTTCACTACTAATAAAGTAATCGATTTTCACTCATTAAATTTTAAGATTGTGTAAATTCAAATTTGAATGATCTTCTAATTCTTTCCTCCGCCTCATATAGTAAAAATAGTAAAATTAGTAGTAAATAATTGATATATTATTATAGTTTTTTTTTAATAAAAAAAGTAGATAAAATTATATTTAACGTTATTGTTAGTCCCGTTAAAGTGCTATTTAGATTGTTAGTCCCTATTTTTTTTTAGAATATAAATTACTTTGTCTAAAAAACTATTAAGACAAAGGGATGTTTAGTCCAATGTACTTTGTGACTCAGGAATAACACTCTTCTCTTATTATAAGGGGAGTAACAGTCTAAAGAAGAACATTCCGCACACCTTCTTTACAATGTTACTCCCTTTTGCTTTTTTATAAGGGGAGTTACAATCTAAAGAAGTGCCATATTTATCTAATCTTTAGATCAGTCACTGGACTGATATGGATTATTTATTTATTATCTATTTATTGTGTTTTTTTTTTTTTTTTTACAATAATTTATTCATTTTCACTACGAATAAACTAATTGATTTTCACTCATAAAATTTTAGGATTATATAAAATCCACTGGTATTATGGATTATTCCGCCCTCTTGTTTACGCGACTAATAATAAATGGCGAATGGCGTACATTTCATTTTTAATCAACCGAGCTTTGAAAGTACATTCTTATCTTATTCTTAATAAATAATTTTATTTGTATTAATTATTTTTTATTTTCCAACTGTAAATATATATATGTTTTTATGCTTTCATTAATTCCTTGTATTTAGACCTTTTTATATTTAATTTATGTCTTATGTCTTAAAAAGTCGTAAAGTTGTTTAAATATTCCTTTTTTTAATTTTCATTGTTTATCTTTATTTCCCCCCCCTTCTGTTTATTCTTTATTTCTTTATGTTTCTACCATTACTTTCTTAATTCTTCATGTTAGTATGTTACAAACAATGTTATATTTTATAAACAGGCAATATTTATTATTAAGCAGCGTACTTTTCTGTTCTAATACAATTCTTTTCCCTTTATTTGTCCAAAATAAATATTTTCATTATGTTTATTACTTCCTGTCACCTGCTATCATGAAAATTATTTCATCTGGATTAACAACCTTTTAAAAAACAAACTCTTTAGTTTCAAGATTATTAAAAAGTTAAAATGTATTAAAGAGATAATTATTTCTTATTATACGATCGATTACAGTTATTATTAATTAATAATTAACTTGTAAGAATTATTCTTAAACTGGGATTAATTATTGCCTTACATGTATAATGTATGTATATAGTACTTATAAAAGATTATAACGTTATTAATACATATACATACTGTAAATATAAAAACAAACAATTTATAGGAAACACACTTTTATACGATACATACATATATATATATATATGTATTTCTATACATATATATATATTCTATATGTAATTATATATGTTACACTTCACACACCAAGATCTGATCCAAGACTTTGAGTCATGGATCAGATCTTGGTGTGTGAAGTGACTCACTTTTTGATTTTCTCACTTACATTTTTTATGTGTGTAGAATTGACAGTTTACTTTTCAGTATTTAAAATTTGTTGACTTTTTTAAAAAAATTGTATGAAATTTTAAAAATTAAACCTAAAGGTTTGAAAATGTCCTAAGGTGGGAGGAAATATAGCCGTTTTTTGGAAAAAATTCTAAATGTAGCAGTTTTTTTTCCATATTACTAATACCCCTAATTGACACAAATAGTTAACATATATAAATAATTTTTGTGCTGAAGTAAACGATAATGGAGTTATGGGGTTTCAGTTTGCTTGGAACTCGAAATAACTTGAAGAATAGCATAGTTTAATATAAATAGAATAGGCCAGTCAAATTGGACATAAAATTCGCAAAGCGTGACGTTTTTCTGTTTTTTTTTTNTATATATATATATATATAGATATATATAATAGGCAGATACATCTTAATTATTGACAGAATTATATTGATACATTTTAATTATTGACAGAATTATACAGATACATCTTAATTATTGACATAATTATACAGATACATCTGAATTATTGACAGAATTATACAGATACATCTGAATTATAGACAGATACATCTTAATTATTGACAGAATTATACAGATACATCTGAATTTTAGACAGATACATTTATATTATAGACTGATGTCTGGATTATAGACATAATTATAATTAATGCTGTATATATTTACGTTCAGAGTACAGATGTTAGTGAGCAAATTAAAAACATTTCTTTAAAAAAGAGGTAAAAAAGTATTTGTAAGTTTCCTATAGATTTGCTCTTTCAAGTATTTAGAGGTTTAATTCTTGTGCTGGTTATTCATAGCTTACATGAATCAAGGAATGATCTCAGGCTGCTCTATTTCACCTCCTTCGTGTATTATATAAGAGTTTAAACTTGTTTTTCCTGTGCATATCTTTACATTAACATTCTCTACTGCGTAGTAACAATGCTCTCAGATGCACGTGTTCCTCTTTTATTTCTAATTGTCTGATTTTTTTTATTATATAATTGTTTTTATTCGTAAGATAATTGTAATTATTTTTTTGTTTGCAGGAGGTGTTGGAACTATGATGGGCCGTCCTTGGGACGCAGCACCACCGGCTCACCAACAGCCTGCAGGTAAATTTTAAATTCTTTTGTACCAATCATCACTCTTAAAAAATTATTTGTTTGATGTTAATGGAGTTGAAGTATGTCAAAATTAGCCTGAAAATGAAAGTCTTATATTCATTTCACTCTTACTCATATTAATTCATTAAAATTAATGTGAATTTGGGTTCCATTGATGCTTCAGGTTGCTTGATTCTTTACTTTCATTTAATTCAACCAATAGGGGCTAAAATTCGGTTCGAGGTAGTGTGACAAAATGAAGCCGGCGTGGGCGTGTGGATTATATTACTTACCAGGTTTGCTCGGCCATCACTGAATCATGAGCGATACGAGGTCATGGGTTCGATTCCTCGCTGTGACACTCTGATTTATAACGCTCTCTATTGATCACATCATACTCGCTTCGTTGGTACAATGTACAGTGCTATGATGTGTGAAGTGGCTGCAACACACTGCCACGGGGCTAGTAAAATGGGCCTAAATGATAGCCTAATTGCTAGATCCAACAGGTGGTTCGTCCTACCTGTCTGCTACTAGTATACTAGCACTTTACCACACTACTACTACTAGTGTGACAAAAGGAATATTGTAGAGGACAACCAAGTAAAAATAAGGATTAAAAAAAGTACTCGTAAGAATTAAAACTGAAAATAAGAATTACATACTTTCTTTTATCAGATAAGTGTAATACAAATTATCTAAATGCAGAGATATTGACTTGAATCCAACTCATTTTGAATTGAGAGAATTTGATTTAATATATATTTTTTTTAAATCAATTTTAATTCAAAGAATTCAATATAGAGTGATCTTCTAGTCAGTCAGCTTGAGAATGAACCAAGGAGGGGTCGAAATATCGCTAAAGGAAGCGTTTTATTTTGACATATTTATGTCTTGGCTATAGCACATAAATTTGAAAAGCTTTACTAAAAATCGACAACAATAAGCGTTACCAAAAAAGCGTTACACAAACGTTACCAAAAACGACACCAAAAAGCG
The DNA here is from genome assembly GCA_001010745.2 of Gerris buenoi. Classification (NCBI taxonomy): domain Eukaryota; kingdom Metazoa; phylum Arthropoda; class Insecta; order Hemiptera; family Gerridae; genus Gerris; species Gerris buenoi. Next base: position 95,373 of record KZ651395.1, read on the forward strand.
TTACATGAAAATGTCTCACTGCCTGCAGGCTCGTATATGCAAAGTTTTTTCCTTAAGACCCAAAACCAATTATATTATATAAATACTAATCCTAGGTAATAGCGCAGTACGCGTCGAGTGTGGAAAGTAGCATTTTGCATGCGAGTGTGGAGTTTGCACCCGAGCGATAGCGAGGGTAGTAAAACCAGCGAGGGTAGTAAAACCACACGAGCAATGCAAAATGCCGTTTTCGCACGAGTTGCGTACCGTACTTTATCTACGATTGTTAGATTTTAATAATAAATACAGAAACAAAAATAATCAACTTCCTGTAAGTAAGTTCGTATTTCTCTTTTGATAAAGATGACATTATTCATTAGTTGTATTTATTGCCGAATTAATTATTTCGGGAGGTGTATTAATCTCCTCATTTTCGTCATAATGACATAAATAATTGTTTTTCACTAAAAACTCGATATAAACAGTTACTTTATTTAAACAAATGGCAAATTAGTTTAAATGTAAACAAACTCGTTAATCGTGCGTTAAGGTGAAGAATTCTTCTTTTTTACCTCACTTGGACGGAAAAAGAGGAATTATGAGACACGCATGCGCAATTAATACAGGTGCGTAAAGAATCACTTTCTACGAATCTTAACAGAGATACAATGTTTATATTACGTATCAATCGTAGATAAAATAATTTATTGCTTCAGTAATGGACCACAATTATTCTACATTTAGTGATTTGCTTTATGTCTTAATCTCTGTGTGCGTGAGGAATATAAGACTTTTTATTTGTTTGTTATAAGATAGAATTTAATTTTAGAGGAAATTTTGAATCTATGAGTGAAATATATTTTAGTTTGTTACTAAACGTGGGTATCGATGGTATTGTAGCTTCTTTTAACCCAAAACCCAGTTTATTTCCATCCAATATTTACACATTGAAGAGGAAAAATTCCTCTTTTATAGAGGAAAATAGATTTTCTCTAGGAAAATAAAAAAATAGTTTGTAAATAAGAGAATTAATTGAAATAAAATGTTCGTAATAAGTAAAGCTACACATATTAAATACTCGTGTACACGCTAAATCAAAAGGTCTTAAAATTTGTATTTTTTTATATCTCCAATTTCTAAATGGAAAATAAAAAGTAAATTTAAATTTATGGTGTATTATTAACACATGGTTGTCAAAATGGTCAATTTAAATTGGTTAAAATAAAGTGTTTGCGTAGTTATAAGCCTTGTCAATATCATTAACATATTATTAATATTTGACTCTTATTGTATATATTTATTTATTGTGTGAAGACATTAAGATTATTTTATTTCTATCATGTCTGAAGTTCATTCCAAAAATTTTTTCGATGAATGTTTTTAGCATCATATCAATCGACAATTATATTTTTATAACAATTATTGAATTAATAATTGTTATAAAATATTTTAGCCTCTTGCTAGTGAGAGAAGACTATACTATCTTAGGTTTACAATTGAGAATACGTATTATAAAAGAAATTAAATTTAAATTAATAACATAAATTGTCTTTCGTACAACGTTAATTGATTCTTGGAATTGAGATATTGTCAAAAAAAAAAAAAAATAAAAATAAAAATATTGACATCCTGTATCTCAAAAACGATTATTTGCGTACCTATTTTAGGAACCTTTTTTCTTAGAATTAGGAATAAACCTTCATTTGTACTTCTTTAGATTGTTACTTCTCTATATTTTTGAAGAATATAAATAAATTTGACTGAGTTACAATTAAGACAAAGGGATGTTTAGTCCAATGTACTTTGGGATAAAGGAATATCCCAATTCTGTTTTTATAAGGGGAGTCACAGTCTAAAGAAGAACATTCTGTATACCTTCTGCAGATTTTTACTCCCTCTGTTTATTTGTTTTTGACGGGGAGTCAACAATCTAAAAATGTGACCTTTATTCACCCGATATATAAACAGAAAATATCTGATCGTGATCGTTATCGTGATAATTATGGCTACAGAGGTTGGTAGAAAGTAACACATCAATATTGTTAATAACAATATTGTATGTTGTTATACATTTGTATTTAAATTATTGTACATAGACAATTATATATTTTAGATTGATCAACAGAGTGTGTTTTATTCAAGTCTTATTTTATATTATATTTGAGAACTACAAAATGTCGGCCAATACAACCAATACTTTACTACATCTTAGTGCTCTTAATGTAGTTATAATTTATTTTACTTGTTATGCAGCAGTAGCACCTTCTGGTTTAAGCAGTCTACATTCACTAAATCACAGAGTAAACCCATTCATCTTTTTCAGGGTAAGACGTCAGGCAACCAGGTCATTATTACGAGGAAATAAAAAAAACGGTCGCATAGGTCACTTGACTAATAAGAGTCTGGTTTCTGGTTTGTACTTTGTACCCTCCTCAGAGTTCTTTGAATAGGGCATGCAGGTCTAGACAGACGACCCGCAGAATTTGTGGTCTTATTTTTCAGCACACTGCACTTCCATGCATTGTATGATCAGTCTTTATAGAACCCGAGATTTATTAAACCACAGTCCAGATTCTACTAACTGTCGTGGTTTTGTAAAACTGTTAAAGCAATTAAGTTACTTATTTCTGTTGATTGTACAATATACCTCAGTGTGGTTTGGTAACTCGCAGACAACGGCTTGACTTAGTTGAGGTATTCAGAATTAATAAAATTTCGTTTGAGAGGAACTATAGTGAAAAAATCGGGTACGGGGTACCTCCCTGGGGTACCTCGGAACGTTTCCTCAGTTTAGAGGCCACTGAAGTGGCCTCTCCTGATGCTTCGCAGTAGGAGGAAGCAGCACTGGGCGTGGTCAGTACATGGATGGGTGACCGTTTTGAGCTGAGTTATTTTTTTTATTATCATATTTCAAAAAGAAATTAATTAATTAATTAATATATATTTTATTTAATTATTTGAATTTTGGCGGTATTGTGACAGATGTAAACAAACTTTGACGTCATCAAAATTATCGCACTAATAAATAATTATATTCGCTTATAACTCAAACTAATTAATGGAATTTCATCGGGTTTTTTATATTTGTTCCTTAACTTTTTCCGGTTCTAACGATATGTCATATGTCAAAAACGTATTTATACTTTCAGTATTATTAACCGTCAAAGTTTAAAAATTTGATAACTTCAAAATGGCGGCCAATATTAGGTATTCGTGCCAAATTTCAACTTGATCAGGACCATTTTCGGGCGGCACCACTACAGGTAAGAACTGATTTTTCTGCCAAGTTTCAACTCTCGAAGTTAAATACTTTGGGCGCTACGATGATAATGATAACATACACACATACATACATAGATACAAGTCATGGTGAAAACCACTCAAGAGGTCTTAAAGACAATGCCGTTAAAACGCCGAAAAAAAAAATTGTGAAAACAATACTTTTCCTATATACCTTCGGAG
>KZ651395.1:99067-109889 GCA_001010745.2 Gerris buenoi
CTATTTCTTGGACTATTTTAAGAATGATAATTATTCCTCAACCTAAAAACGATTCTTCGAAAATTGCTTCATTTAAAAAATACAGGGCTATCTAACAAGGTTTTTTTAATTTCACCCCAATAAAAACAATAATATTACAAAACAATGCATATAACAAAATTCACTGTACCATTCAAGAGCTTTTCAACAATATACATCATGTTAGATGACTTTTATACCTCAGTACCTCTTGGGTGCAAAGAAAAAATACTCTGAAAATTAGTTTGGCTCATAGCTCCCTCGCGTCCCATTTCGTAAAAATTTAATCATTTTATGATTTTAAAACTTATTATTATCCAATATATTTCATTCCCCTCCCCCCTTTTAAAATTGTTTTGATTTTTTTACATGTTAAAGTATCAAATTAGCAAAACTTAAAGAGCGCAGTAGGCTTAGAATAATACTATAGTATATAGAAGGAGCATAGAATCGAAATCCTAAGCAATTACTGATAAGAGGCTGAAGCCAACTTTTGCCGAGAGGTTGTGTCCCTCAGACCAGGGCACCGACATAACAACACTCTTTTTTTTCATTTAAGCTGGAGAAGGTTGGCCACGCTTTAGTAACTATTCAAAGCCCGCTCACAAACGTCAAGAAAACAAGCCCTGCCATTGGTTATTGTTTACGTTTCACTCTGACGTCATTTTTTTCAACTCGCCCGGCATGATATAATAAACATTATTTTTAGCATATTTCAAGCTAAAATAAGATAAAACACAACAAAAATATTACAATAAACTAAACTGACTATCAATAATTATAATTTAATAAAAAAATTAAATTAAAAAACCGAAGGCAAATAATTTTTTGAGTTATGACGTCACAAATTACAAAAATGAATTTTTAGAACGCGGATAAGGATCACAACCAAAGTTGTTTTCAATGTTATCAGTGACCCTCCTTCTATATATAGTATTATTCTATGGCAGTAGGTCTGGCCGTCATTCCAGGGGTCGGGGGTTCGAGACTCCCCTAAAGGTAGATTTTTTTACAGGTAAATCAACTGTTGGCCTAAGTCGGAAGTCGATTAAATTATCTATCACAGGCTAGTCTTAAAACAAAAACAATAATTTCACATAAAAAATGTTTCACTTAGACGGGTCTCGAAACGCGAACGTCGTTTCGTGATGTCAATTTCCAACAAGCAAATTTACTCTACCGCGGCTAAAGAAGTTTCACTTCAATAATCTTAGGAATCCTCCCGCATGTTTAGTTTACATCCTCTATATTAGCATTGCATGTTATTTACATCCTCTATATTGACATTGCATGTTATTTACATCGATAAACATGTTGTGTAACTTTATATAAAATTGAAATTAATAGCCTAGTGTTTAAAGGAAAAACAAACATGGCGAACTAGTAAGTGTATAAGTGGTAGTAAAGCGGTTTGTTATAACGCAAGTGAAAGGTAGTGTGGTTTTTATAATTAATATTACGCTGTTACACGAGCTCTGGATCGATATTGCATTCAGGCGTGTCACGGGAAAAACTTCTCTGCAGGGGAGCAGATAGAAGCAGGGATGCAAGGGGACGCTATTATTTTTTACGAGCCGTCTAGCCTGAATTAACGAGCTTAATTTTATAAAAATATAAAAAAAAAAGTATAAGATTAAGTAAATTAATTTAGATATCTATTTGAAGACCAACAAATCAAAATATACATTTATTTTTATTGGAATAAATGTGGTTGCCTTAGCTTAGCAATAACACGAGCCGCTAAGCCCTTGCTTACGAGCTTAATTTTATATGAAGAAAAAAGTTTAAAATTAAGTAAATTAATTTAGATATATATTTAGATAAGTTATTATATCTATTTGAAGATCAACAAATCAAAATAATAATTTATTTTTGTCGGAATAAATGTGGCTGCCTTAGCTTTAGCAATAACATCAGCCGGTAAGCCCGTAGTAGCGAGCTTAATTTTATATTTAGAAAAGGTGTAAGATTAAGTAAGTTAATTTATGTATTTAGATAAGTAATTATATCTATTTGAAGACCAACAAATCAAAACATAAATTTATTTTTATTGGAATAAATATGGTTGCCTTATCTTAGCAATAACAAATCATTTCGAGGTGCATCGTTAAAAAAACAAAGATTTTGAATTAGTTTAGATTTTTCTTCCCTGAACTCAAAAAGTAGGGAGAAAAAGAAGGATTGCCAACTTAATTATTTTATAAAATAGTTGAAAATAAATGTCTAATGTAATGAAGTTGTTGAAATCAGGTTGGCGACACTGTTTTTTCTCCCTTATTTATCATTGTTTATAACCTGCATCTAAATAACCTTCTATTTGAGTTTAATTCCAATTCCTATTTGTTTTTAATATTGAATCTCTTATATCTGCTATTAAAAGTGCTAATAATAATTGTTATTTATTAAAATAACGAATAAAAACTGTGCAATGGACGATAATGTGTATTTTCTCCCTACTTGAGATAAACACTTTTTAGTATTGACTATAATTTATTTTTGTTTTATTTATTTGCAGGTTTGGTGAGTAAATGCGGAGCAGCGTACCCGGGCGGCCCTACTCATATACTGAACCCTCCTTCTAAAGGTAATTTTTTATTCTATTGATTCATTTTTTAAGGTTTCGTTAGTAAAACAAAAAAAAGGAAAGAAACCCTTATAGTAGTTTTCATTCATGTGTCTGTCTATCACTCTGTAGGGTTCCAATAATTTTTGTGTATCAAAAGAGATAAAAACATGAAACTTTGCAGTATTAAAGATCGTTTTGACACGGCCATAGGAAAATTATTGCGAACTCAAAATTATCAGCTGTACAAATTCAAAATGGCGTATAATTAATGTCACGTGAAAATAAAGTTTCTTTTTTACACTTCGAGTAGGGTATCAAATGAAAAGTATTGAAGAGAAGATTACAGAAATATAATAAAACTTGTGGATAAGTTTAATTTATCTTGCCATTTTGTCAAAAAACTAAAATTTTGTGTCCTCTCCTTCTCACCCCTTAAAAAATATATTTAGCTATTACTAAAAATATAAAAATTGGGTTGTCTCCTGGGCCATAGAAAAAATATGAATTGTAATTTGATCTGATTAACTGGGAATTAAAAATGGCGGATTATTTATGTTAGGGGATTTTTTTTTTTAATTTTAAGTGGGGTATGAAATGACAGCTACTTAAGAGTAGATTACAAATATATATAAACATTTTAAAACATTTTATTTCTTAGAATATTTATAAGTTGAAATATTACCCTATAACGACTATTTCTAAAATTTTGAAATGATTCCCCTTATACTTTATGGTAAGCCGATGAACTGTTTCAGAAAAAAATTAGTTTATCTTTTCGTTATTATCGATGAAAAAAACTTTGTGACCCTCCGGGGGATTGAACTTGAAAAATGTTAAATCTTCTGCTGTTGCTAGAAATATGCAAAATTTGCTGTCTGCATAGTAAAAATAAGAATAGCAATTTTATTTGATTGAGTGGGAATGCAATAAGCTTTGCTGCAGTAAATGAATACAGTCCATTAAACTAGAACTTTTATTTTTTAAATAAATTTTATATTCTAAATTTATGTTTGTTGTACAATAAGCTTATAATTTATTTTACCTCCAGCGGGGAGAAAAAGTGAACTTTTCTCCCTAGTTTACAGGGAGGGAAGTAGCTCATTGCACCCGGGCTGGTGGAACAGGGAGTAATGAGTAAACACCTAGATAAAGCACACGTAAATAAGCTTGTTGCTAATACACATTTCATTTACTAACTTTTGTTTCATGTCTAAATATGTAATGTCATCTTCACACATATCATATAACATCCACTACGGTTGCCATAGTGATGCATCAGTAAAAGAAACAAACAAGTTAAAAGTGAAATAATAATTTCTAAATGTAGATTAACTAATCTATTATTTAAATACATCAGTTGTCAATACCATTCAATACACGACTCAGCTTCCAGCTGATTCTCCCATTTAATTTTAACATTGAAATTCAAATAATTACAATCTATAATTTAATTTTAACGTGAATAAACTTATTGATTAGAGAATTGTTAATATTATATCTAACTTTTTTTGTTTTAAATAAATATAAACATAAGTATTTCTTGTTATAATAAATTAATTTAAAATTAAAATCTTTCCCTATTTTCTTCTCCCTTCTGGAGGTAAAATCTTGTACGTACCTCGGGAGTAAAAATCACTTGCACCCTCGCGATATTTAACTCCCTCGGCTTCGCCTCGAGAGTCAACGTTATAACTTCATCGCTCAGGATGCAATCACTTACTTTCCTCCCTTGGTGCGTAAATAACTATTACTTTCCCACGCCTTATAAAAAAATAACAATCTAACATTACACTTAAATATGCTGTAGTCTTAAAACTGTTATGGAATTATTGTCTAAACTTCAACTAAAACTTTTTTAAGTTTAAATATTCTTTTTAACGCTTAACCCACAAAGTAAGGATACTCTTTCTTTTGCTTTAATGATATAAACGCTATTGGTCAGTTTAAAAGGTCATAATAGTTTTGAACTTTTTAGTTCAAAACTAATTATAACTTTTAGTAACTAATAACTTTTTAGTTATTCGGTACTTCTTTATATTGTTACTCCCCTATGTTGTTTTAGAATATAAATGACTGACTAAATAACTATTAAGACAAAAGGATGTTTAGTCCAATGTACAATGGGACAAAGGAACATCACACTTCTGTTTATATAAAGGGAGTAACAGTCTAAAGAAGAGCATTTTATTTTAATATTGTGCAAAACTGTTTTTCTACAGTCTGTGCCAAACGAGAGTTTGTGCATTGACAGCGTGGAATCGAGTGACACACAGATTGGCCAACCTCTGAGGGAAAAAATTATGCCACTACTTCTACCTTCTTATATGGTTATCCAGAGTGCAAATCTTGAGCTCTCATTGGCTCCCCACCACATTTGCTAGTTTTTCCCGCGATGTCAACGCACTAACTCTCGTTTGGCACAGACTGTAAAGGAATTTATTTGCGTATTAGTTGTAGAGATGATTTCATTATACTTAAAAATCAATACGAAACCTGTTATAAATTAATTATTATGATTGTTTCTTCCCCTCTGTTTCTTTTATAAGGGGAGTAACAATCTAAAGAAGTGCCCACTATTCTACTATACTATAGCCCTTTTTTACTTCAAGACAATTGATAACTATGAGTAACTTATACCAACAAGCTGTTCACGAAGTTAAGAGATTTATAAACTCAATTTTATATTTTAGGATTAACAAAACCACCAGACTTTTATCAATTTTTCACGAATAAATAAAAGAATACAAGAAAAAAATGAAAACTCAAACGTTTTTCTTGTTATAGAATACAATTTTTTCTACAAAACCGAATTCGCTTTAGAATTTTAAAGCGCTTTCAAATAAAAAAAAGAAAGAAATAATAAAAAAAAGGAAATCAATAATAGGAGAAAAGCAGAACTAAAGATTTTCTCGTAAAAATAAAGACGGGAGTGTGAAATTGCGTGAGATACGGTTGATGGTGAGATGCAGGTGTGAGATAGAGTTAGACGTGACAAGGGGAAAGTGAGAAACTGATGCACTTTATATAGATGCCTTGAGAATAGACGTGCTTAGCTCGGCATGGGCAAGGCTCGAGTACTACAGAGACAGCTTCTGTCTCAACCCCCTGTCTCAACTCATAGCTGTCTCAACCTCCTTAGCTTGTTAGAACTAGGGCTATAACTTACCCACTAAAATATCTTCATTCTTATGTACGCAATTGTGTATAAAGTATCATTATTTTATCCTTTCAATTATAAATTGATATAAGAATTGCTCCGATAACTAACCAGGGGTGGATGATTGGGAGGAAGCGTTCGACACGGGAAAACATAACTAGCGTCAAATTATCTAATAAGTACCCCTCTCCCCCTCCAAATACAAATTCTCAAATTTTAGTAAAAGTATGGAAACGGTTTCACAATTTGTTTCATATTTTATTTTTATAATGTGATAATTAAAGCTACTATAAAATTAGATGTAAATGTGTAATAGAATAAAATAAAATAGGTGCAAAAAATTGCCTTTCGATTCTAAGGATGTAAGGAACTAACTTTATATTTACAAAGACTTGTTGAGTGGTGAAGAAACTTGTTTGTTTTATTTAGGCTTTTTATTAATGAGCTTTGCTGGCGTAAACTCGATTCCAAATAGTATGTATTCCCTAAAGTACTGAATTTGATAATTAGAAGAGCAGGTTTTGAGTCCTGCCAGTTTGACAAGTGGGGGGGGGGGCTTGTTATTGTAGTCAAGTGTGTCATCCCTGACTTCATTCATAATTTCAATCCTGACTGTTTATTCATACTGTAATTCCTGACCGTTCATTAATACTGTTATTCCTGACTGTTCATGCATACTGTTGGTCTTGACTTTTAATTCATATACTGTTGTTCTTGACTTTTCATTTATATAGTTATTCCTGACTGTTCATTCATACTGTTGTTCTTGACTTTTCATTCATATACTGATGTTCTTGACTATTCATTCGTATACTGTTGTTCTTCACTTTTCATTTAGGTATATAGTTATTCCTGACTGTTCATTCATACTGTTGTTCTTGACTTTTCATTCATATAGTTATTCCTGACTTCATTCATACTATCATTCCTGACTGTTATTTATAATATCATGCCTGGCTGATCTTTTAAGGTCCGCTTAAAAGTAGATTTTTTGACTTGTAAATCATACATTTGAAGAAGTCATTTACACACACCAGTTTACTATTTTCGTTACTATCATTTAACTGCAAATTATTATTCAAGTGTAGGTATATAAAAATAATTGAAGATTAATTGAAAAAAAAAAAAAAAAAAAAAAAAAAAAACAGTTCAAACTTTAAAAATAAATAGAAAGACTCAACTGACAAGACGTATCTTATTGTTAAAAGACCAAATGGGGTAAATGTAGAATGGAAAAGTAAACCTGGATGTTGAATCCTTTCAGAAAAGAAAACAAACTACCCCACGTTCTTGTTAACTCTCTAGTGTATTCTTACCCCACAGCAGATCTATTATAGTGGGGTAAAGAAAAGAAAGGGTCAGAAGTGCAGTAAAGAATAACATACTTATTCCTTACTTTCTGAAGTCTAAGAAATGCACCCTATTTTAAATATCCCACGCGTTTCGAGCCCACTTAACATTTCTTACGTCTTCTGATTCTGATATAAGAAAAAGTTACGAAATTAAGTTTTTTTTTGGTCTGTTTCATAAGATAGGCATTCTTTAAACTCTTAGAAATCTCGTACTGATTTAATTTACATAGTAAATTTAAATTGAGTGACAGTTCTATAAAAAAAATAGGATATTAGGTAAGGTGATGCAGCTGTGACTTTAACTGTATCATTATTTTCGAAATTATGATACAACAATGAAGTGTATTCATGACTTGCTTATTTTTTTATATTTTTTTTTTAAAGTGAGTCACATACAACTGTTGCTTAAAGCGTATAATAGATAACGGGAGATGACCATATCAAATAATATTTGAAATAAAAAAAAGCAAATGGGTACTTATTTACTTGGGTACATACCAATAAGTATGTACCCAAGTAAATAAGGTGCCTTAGGGAAAGAGTTTACCTTGGTACATACCCATGACAAGTAATTTTATATTATTTTTTTAAATATTAATTTAAAAAGTATTGACAGAAATGACAATGACATGTCAAAGAAATCATTTGTATTACATAATTCATTCTCGAATAAAATAAAATCTGAAAAGTTGGAAAAAAGTACGATTGCAAAGAAAAAAACGTGGATAACCTCAGAGGCATTAATATGAAACAAGCCATATTACTGACTGAAAGAATGTCGAAGGGAGAGATGTTTCAATGGTTCCAGCGTAAGTAAAAGATTTAAAATTTTGTACAATGTACATTGTGACGAAGGAATACCACACTTCTGTAATTTAAAGTGACTTTATCTGTTAGCCTAACAATCAAATAAGACAAAGGGACATTTAGTCCAATGTATTTTGGGACAAAGGAACATCACACTTATGTATATAAAAAAGTGACATAATCCATTAGTCCAATCATTAAGTTAGACAAAGGGACATTTAGTCAATGTATTTTGGGATCAGTGATTTTCTTTAGAGAAGAAAATTTAAAGAAGTCACGTTTTTAATCTTTAGAAAGAAATATGTAGGTAGAAGAAAGATGAAGATTGACGTACGTTTTATAAATATTTATAAAGTTTTTCTTTAACATAAAATAACTTGTATTTTTTTCTATACATACAAATACAAAGAAAAACTTAATGAAAAAAATACAAGTTCTTTTTTATGACAGAAACGCTTATTAATACATCCGAGTTGACCAATATAAGTCAACCCTGATAGATTAAAAACAAATTCACCTCATTTTTGAGGTGAATTGGAGGTATGTATCCAAGTAAACAAGTGCCAGCAAAGGTGTTTATTGCCGTAAATAATCATAAAATTTTTTCGGGGTCCGAGACAAGTGAGATGAACTTTCTCATATACAAGTTCATAATTACTTTTCCTAGTGTTTTCCGTAGGTACATTAAATTATTATTGAACATTTCGTTCAAATTTAACGTACAAATAACTTCTTCTGCACAGGGAATCAAATCCGGCCTCTCTTTGTCCGCATTTTAAGCTATTTTCTCACGAACTAGATTTTTCCCGGGAAAACGGCTTATGTCGTTAGATTCGTATTTAAATGGACAATATTATAGAATTTTTTATTTAAAATCGACGGAACCGTTTTCGAGAAGTAATTTTTTCACGTTATTTTTTTCAGAGTTTTTAGGAAATGGCACCCCCAAATTTGGAGTTAAAATTCATTTTCTCGATTTCAACACGGAGTGAGCATTTACGCCAAATTTCTTCAAAATCGGCTCTGTAATTCAGGCGTCTGCACAAACAGACGACAGACAGACATTTTTTAAAAACTAAAAAATTTCAAAAATCAAAATCGAATTTTTGCGCCATTACAATACTTTTTCTTTATATGAGAAAGTAAAAATAGATTAGAGGGTATGATTGTTAGATGCTGTCAAATAAACCAATAACGTAAATAAACCTTCTACGTACATTTGTTTCTTTTCCATATGTGCGCAAAAATAAATTCATTTATACCTAAGTAGCCGTTAGGCCCGCGGTAACGGGCAGAATAATAAATATGGTAGAGAAAAAGAGCTGAGAGATAATTAGTTATAATTGAAATAGATATTTAAAGAGATATTTACTGTTTAAATAGTAAGTTTTATGCAGTTTTATGCAGTTATAATTAAAACATTTAAATAGGAAGTTTTGTGCTCCGATATCCGTTACATAGGTATGGCGCAAATGGTTTAGTATCTGGCTTACTCCCAGTAGCCCCGGGTTCGATCCCAGCTTATGGCAGATCAATTTTTAACGTTATAAATCATTTAGAGGTGAGTCGTTGTCGTTGTCGTTGACGGGACACTACTCGATTATATAAAACATATCTTCAAAAGTATTCATCTGATTATTATGAATGTTGGATGGTTTGTCGAAAATAGCCTGCTGATAGCCCCATATTATTTTCAACCGTATGTGCTCTTTAAATATTGCTAAATTGATAATTAAATTCATGTAAAAATTCAAAACAATTTTAACAGATTATAATGAGGGGGGGGGGAAATAAATTTGACAAAGTAGGTTTTATAACCTAACATAAAATCATTAATGTGAATAAAATAGGACGCGAGGAAACATATGTGTTACGAATTGGCAGGCTATTGATTTTACTCCTATAAAATGTAATCACCAAGTATTGGCCATGACATTTTTAAGTGAACATTGCGTCTTTTGCTGTAAACGGTGACTTGGATAGTCAGGTGTCAGAGATTATCTCTATGAGAGGATTAAGGTAAGCGGTAAACTTTGAATGAAATTTTTTTATTTGAATCTCTTAGAATCTAGAAATGTCAGATGAAATTAACCATGATATCATCGGGAAGGAACGGATTGGTAACATCGGTCATTTTAACGTGAATTATAGGTGACTGGGATAAAATACATGCAATAAATATTGGTGCTTGTATGTTTGTATGGACTCTTATTCCGAATGTCCATATAGATTTTATTATGAAATCTTTGATACATTTACAGTTTCCAAGTGTAAATAAAAGGATTGAATCCTGATTTGGGATTTAACAAGTTAATAGTTTCCAAGAGTGGTATTAAATCCGTATTCAATAGGAAATAAAAAAACACAACTTCAAAAAATAACCTTCACCTGCTTAGAATAATACTATATATAGAAGGAGTGTCACTGATAACATTGAAACCAACTTTGGTTGTGATCCTTATCCGCGTTTTAAAATTCATTTTTGTAATTTGTGACGTCATAACTTTAAAATTATTTGCCTTCGGTTTTATAATTTAATTTTTTATTTAATTATAATTATTGATAGTCAGTTTAGTTTATTGTAATATTTTTTTTTTATGTTTTATCTTATTTTAGCTTGAAATATGCTAAAAATAATGTTTATTATATCATGACGGGCGAGTTGAAAAAAATGACGTCAGAGTGAAACGTAAACAATAACCAATGGCAGGGCTTGTTTTCTTGACGTTTGTGAGCGGGCTTTGAATAGTTACTAAAGCGTGGCCAACCTTCTCCAGCTTAAATGAAAAAAAAGAGTGTTGTTTTGTTGGTCCCCTGGTCTAAGGGACACAACCCCTCGGCGAAAGTTGGCTTCAGTCCCTTATCAGTAATTGCTTGTTGTTTTGATTCTATGCTCCTTCTATATATAGTATTATTCTAAGT
>KZ651395.1:110293-122356 GCA_001010745.2 Gerris buenoi
TTACAGTCTATAAGATTAGATTTGGCACAATCGAAGGCGGGAAACAAAAAACGTGGAGGTAGTTTTGGGGTTATAAAAAGGGAAAATCAGTGTTGCCATGTTATATTTTTTTTGTGGAACAGGGGTAGAGTAGAGCATTTTTTTTCTGAAATTGCATTCAACATGGGGGACCAATAAAATCGTTTCCCTCAAAATTTTCCCGCCTTTTGATTGTGCCAACTCTAATCTTATAGACTTTAGTAATTGTTCATTGGACTCAACATTTTGAGATTCATTTTACACTTGACAGATTGAGACTCCAGTAGTCTTAAAGCTTATTGCATTACTGTAAATACACGGTTTAGGGCTTTCTGATTCCAAACATAATACATATCATTCAATTATTCAGGCGTATAGAGCTTTACACCTAATGAATTACCCTGATATGAGACGAAATATATCTTGAAACAATTCAAATAACTTTTCTTACTTGACCCTGGAACATAACCTATTACTGCTTTATAGTTTATTGCCATTGAAAAAAAAAAATATACGTGCGGTATCACGGGACACCCGGTAGGACCGAAGCTCGTTACGTTTTCATCAAATATTCTTTATACTATAGTCGAGTCGTCCTCACGACTCACCTCGAAATTATTTGTTATTGCTACGCAACCGCCTTTATTCCTTTAAAAATAAATGTTAGTTTTGATTTGTTGGTCTTTAAATAGATATAATATCTTATCAGTCTGTAATAACTTATCTATACTATAGTACATTATGTGTCTAGTGCGGAAAGTAGCATTGTGCATACCTGTGAGGAGCACCCGAGCGATAACGAGGGCAGTAAAACCACACGAGCAAAGCAAAATGTCGTTTTCACACGAGTTGCGTACCGTACTTTATCTACGATTGTTAGATTTTAATAATGAATACACTGAAAAAAACTTCCTGTATGTAAGTTCGTATTTCTCTTTTGATAAAGATGGCATTAATTCATTAGTTGTATTTTGTGCCGAATCAATTATTTCGGAAGGCGTATTATTCTCCTCATATTCGTCATAATCACTTAAATCACTCATTGTTTTTCACAAAAAAACTCGATACAAACAGTTACTTTAATTATTCAAACAACAAATTAGTTTTGTTAAAACGCTAATCGTGCGTTGTGGTGACGAATTCTTCTTTATTTCCGCACTAGTGGGGAAATAAAGAATAATTAAGCAATTGCGCAATGAAGTCTTCTACGATTAAGAATTACTTTCTACGCATTTAAACTATGTATTTATCTAAAAGGATAATATTTCGATAAAAGGATATATATTCTAAAATAATCATATTTCTTATCAATCGTAGATCAATTTTTTCCCGTCCTGATAAGCGATTCTACCTAAAACGGATAATTCCGTTGAAAACTAGGTTTCGAATTTTTTGGGGAAATAATACTCTTCCTTTAAGTTAAGAATTTAAATAAGGACCAAATGGATATAAAATTGATGTAGAAATAATTCAACTTCTTTTTTTTATCATTATCATTACTGATTAAGAAGAATCATTAACGCCGCGCCGGTTATTTTCTAATTTTTTAAAAAAAAAATCTAGAGTAAAAGTAAACTAAATAGTAAAATTTCTTCGATAAGAAAGTAGGTAAAGAACTTTTTTTTAAATTTACCTTGAATTAAAAAAAAAATAATCAAATTAAATTTAAAAAAAACGAATTTTTATTAACTTTAAAGTTTTTGTTTATTTAAATTTAAGTTATTCTGTTTTTATTTTCCACTCTGGATGCTTTATTTTATGTCTTTCACTGAGTGAAGAGGGTATAAAAACCGACTAACTAACCCTCTGTTGCGCTCAACAGCTGTATATTTTCACTGAAATGACATTATGATGAAAATAATAAAAATACAAATCTGGTTGTACCTCCCTCTTGGTTATTTAAAACTGATTAAACGTAAAAAAAACTCCACTTAACTAATTGTTGTTGTTTTTAATCTAAACGTTCATCACTTAGTTAACTGATTATTTTTTTTAATCCCCGCTACACTCAGCTGATTTGATTTTCGGATGTAATATTAGATTACTTTTAATCTCACCTTTCAACCTAGAACTAACTGGGGGGATCAAATAAACAAAGGATGTAAATCAACAAATGTTGATTTTCGAAATTCACTTTTGTCATAATGATTTGTTGAAGCTGTTCATGAACATTTAGCTTATCTATTTACTGTTCTTCTTTTATTTCTTTTATCTATTTACTGTTCTTCTTTTATTAATTCTTTTATCTATTTACTGTTCTTCTTTTATTAATTCTTTTATCTATTTACTGTTCTTCTTTTATTTCTTTTATCTATTCGTTATTCTTTTTCTATTTATTTTATCTATTTATTGATCTTCTATTTTTTTATCTGTTTATTGTTCTGTTTCTATTTCTTTTATGTATTTACAGTTCTACTTCTACTTTTTATCTTTTTATTGTTCTTCTATTTCTTTTACCTATTTATTGTTCTTCTTCTATTTCCTTTACCTATTTATTGTCCTTCTTCTATTTCCTTTACCTATTTATTGTTCTTCTTCTATTTCTTTTACCTATTTATTGTTCTTCTTCTATTTCTTTTACCTATTTATTGTTCTTCTTCTATTTCTTTTATCTATTTATTGTTCTTCTTCTATTTCTTTTATCTCTGAATTGTTATTCTTTTATGTATTTATTGTTTTACAAAGGTAAGATTCAGTAGTCCTTTACTATAACTGTGCTGTGTTGAATACTTCGTATAAATGATTGTATATTATGATTATGATCATTCAATAATTCAGATTAAGTCTCAAAAAATATGGATTAATATATTTTATCTACGATTGATACGTAATATAAACAAACATTGTATCTCTGTTTAGATTCGTAGAAAGTGATTCTTTACACACCTGTATTAATTGCGCATGCGTGTCTCATAGTTTTGAACAATTCCTCTTTTTTTCCACTCTAGTGACGAAAAGAAGAAGAATTCTTCAACTTTACAGACGATTAGCGAGTTTGTTTACATTTAACATAACTAATTTGATGTTTATTTAATAAAAGTAACTGTTTGTATAGAGTTTTTTTGGAAAATCAATGAGCGATTTAAGTGATTATGAACAATATGAGGAGAATAATACGCCTTCCGAAATAATTAATTCGGCACAAAATACAACTAACAAATTGATGTCATCTTTATCAAAAGAGAAATACTGAAATACGAGCTTACATACAGGAAGTTTATTATTTTTTTTTCTGCATTTATTATTAAAATCTAACAATCGTAGATAAAGTACGGTACGCAACTCGTGCGAAAACGGCATTTTGCATTGCTCGTGTGGTTTTACTACCCTCGCTGTCGCTCGTGTGTAAACTCCACACTCGCATGCAAAATGCTACTTTCCACACTCGACGCGTAATGAACTATATTATACATATATGTAATATACAAGTATGGAATCTAAAAAAAGTAAAAGATCATCATTTATATAAAATCGAGTAGTGTTCCGACGAAGTACGTCGAAATAATCTGTTGTTGCTAACCCAACCACATTTTTTCCAATAATAAATATATGTTTGTTTAGATTTGTTGGTCTTCAAATAGTTATGATAACTTATCTAAATTAATTCTACTTTATTATTCTTATTTTCTTTTTTAATTTATTCCGACTTTATTCACTTATTTACTTTATATTTTTATTCCACTACTATTTTCTTTGTGACAATATAAATTTCATTTTGAAACAAAAAAAAAAAAAAAAAAAAAAAAAATGGTAGGTATATTGTTATATTAGTTTATACCGCGCAAATAATACCTTGATATTCTGGTAGCATTTATGATATATTACATTGTAACTGTCAATGATTGAATTGTTTCTTTTTTTTATTCTTTAAATTTTAACACCTTTGTCTCAACCTTAATTTTAAATAATAATTTGACTTTGGCTTTATTCTTTAAACAATTTTTTTTTTGATAAATCGATTATGTTATAAATCTCAGATTCGAAGAAACAAAAAAAATAAAAAATAAAAGAGGAATCAGGTCCAGGGTCCAGTTCATTCTTAAAGTTTCGAACACAATGATTTCGTGTCTAATTTTTCTCTGTAGCTTGAAGTTTATTTTTATTTTTTATCCTTAAGTTGTTTCACAGAAGTACATGAGGACGCAGGTTGCCAACTCAAGCCCCCCCCCCCCAATATATCCCCTCCAAGCCTCGTTGGGAAGCTCCCCCCACTCTCACGTTAATAACACTTGAAGCTATAACCTGCCATGCTCTCCGAAAGCTTTTATCACTGTCAAGTCTGACACTTCTTTCCTTTATTATATCTACCCACTGGTTTCCCCCTTTTATCAATTTTTCTGATCCATCCACTGTTTTCAAAATTTCTCCCCGTCTTTACTTTTTTTTGGGTGCAGGATGGAAAAAAAATAAAAAATAAAGTACTAATAAATAAGTATTCATATTTTTTTCAGTATTAAGTATTTTTTTTTTATATTCATTGGTAGCACTATGCATTTTTTTTTTTTTTTTTTTAAAGCCATGACTACAAATAGCGTAAAAATAATTTCATGGGTTAAAAAGAATCTTTTAAATATTTTGTGTATAAACAGCCAGGAGATAAAGTCTTGGTTAGAACAAAAGTATATTCTTCTCATTTGCTATGCTAAATATTCAAGTTTTTTGAAGATAAAATATTTTATATTGAGACCTTTTTACATACTTAGTTACTGGGAGAAAGTTCATATTGCGATAGCGCGAAAAAAATAGATTTTGTGATTTTGATGTATTTGCTCGCACTCCTTGTACAAAAATTGGTTTTTGAAAAATGTCTGTCGTCAATAGTCTGAATAATATGTGGATTGTGCATACGCGTGGATTCTACACTATGTACTTACTTATTTGATAAATAAACAGTTAGAATTTTATAATCTACTAAAGGGTGAACTTTTTCTAAGAAAATCAAATAATTAAACAGTAGAATTTTACTGTTTATTTCTGTTTGGTCCCAGAAAAATAATTTTAATTTTTACTTTAGTTTAATATTTGTAATTGACAACGATTACAAAAACTAAAGTACGATTTAATAATTTATTAGATATTTAGTGGTTATATCAGTGAGATAATTTCTGTCTCACCTAACTTCGTTTGAGAATTCATTTATTCGAATAAATTATGTGAAAACTATTATAATTATTTAAATACGACTCTAAGTTAGTAGATAGAGGTAATCTATCTAAGAAAAGCTCTTTACGTTATCTCGTAGATACTTAAAACTAACCCGCTTAATTTCCGCAAATCCTGGTTAAGATAGTAAGAAATTTACTGAGATAAAAACTAATGTGAGAAGGAAAAGAAGTGAGCTTGTTATATTCTTGAGCAGAATTAAAATAGCGGAACTAAAGATTAAAGCGAATTATCCATAAGATATTTGGAAAAATGTCGTTCTATTACATGACGAAAGAGAACTATCCCAAAATATCCTCTTGATATTCCACCTTATAGAATATATTATGTTGTATAGTACAATAGTTGTTTAAATTTTATTTATCTCAATAATGACACAAAAATGTATTCGATAAGACAGTAAAGTTCTTGGGCACTTCTTTTGATTGTTACTCCCCTTATAAAAAATCTGAGGGGAGTAACAATCTAAAGAAGGTATGTTCTTCTTTAGACTGTTACTCGCCTTATAAAAACAGAAGTGTGATATTCCTTTGTCCCAAAGTACATTGTACTAGACATCCCTTTGTCTTAATAGTTATTTATTCTGTCATTTATATACTAAAAAAACGTAGGGGAGTAACAATCTAAAGAAGAACCAGTTCTTGCTTAGTTAGTTCTTGCTTGTCAATATTCAAATTAAATATGTTAAGATTTTGTAATATGGTAATTGTTGTGAAAACTTTTTTTAAAAAATATATAATTTTTTATTTTATGAAAAAACTATGTTAAATAATATATTTTATCCACGATTGATACGAAATATAAATATTTTATCTCTGTCTAGATGCGTTAAAGTGATTATTTTCGTAGTTGTATTCATTGCGCATGCGCGTTTCATATATTCTTCACTTTATCGCAAGATTAGCGTGTTTGTTTACATTTAGGAAAACTAATTTGCTGCTTGTTTAATTAAAGTAACCGTTTTTTTCCTATAATTATTACTAAAATACAATAATCGTAGATAAAGTACGGTACGCAACTCGTACGAAAACTGCATTTTGCTTTGCTCGTGATGTTTTACTACCCTCGTTATCGCTCGGGTGCAAACTCCACACTCGCATGCAAAATGCTACTTTCCAGACTAGACGCGTAATGTACTATTCTCTTTCGCCTTTTAGGGTTTAAAAATTTATTCCTTTCCTTTCTTCTTCAAAAAGCTATATGTCGCTCTCAACTTAAAGATCCTTCTGGCTGATATCATTTCTATGGTAAAACATAACCCGTCTTTTCTATTTTGGTTTATTGTCGTCTTAAATGAAGACAATGGTTTCTGTTTTTCGTGTTTATATTTAGTCTAGAGTCTAGTGGTTAACCTCAGATTTATAAATCCGTGCTTTTTGAATAAACCCGGAAATTTTCAAACACCATCACCAAAACTTGTTCTGACTTATGAGAAAAGATAGTATATCCTTTATGTCTAAAAGCTAGTGTGGTAAGGAGGTGGGGGTGTTGTTGTTGGTTTGTAATAGCAACAATAATTATTATGGAAGAGACTCCATTCAGGTTATGAGGAAGGTATGAGGGGCAGAGCAAGGTATAAGGGGTAGAGCAAGGAAGGTGAGGCAGAGAGGAGGTAACCCCCCCCCACCACTGCATAGCAAACTTTGAGGGTAGCCGACACCCTGTATCAAGAGAATTTCAAGCATACATAGTGAGAATTTCAACAAAGGCCATGCCTGTGTATGCACAATGTGTTCATGATATCTTTATCTGTGTTTAAGTGTGTTTCTAAATACTCTTCACGATTCCATATCACCTTTAAACGTATTTCACTGAATAGTGAGATAAAGTTTTTTCACTCTACTGCATTTTGTGTTGTTTTATATTTTAATACCATTTTTCCCCTACCCCTTCTCAATCCTTTCCTTTGTTTTAAATTTTCATTTGTGCTTTTTCCCTTTCCTTTTGCCTGTTGTAATATTAACCTGATATTTTGCTTGACACGACGAGAGAGGTTTCTAGTTTTTTATTTGACACTGAAGTAGAAAATATTGATTTACTATCGATAACACTTTTTTTGTGTGTAAAGTTTGTTTTGTTTTATTAATAAATTGAATTTATGTTCACTCTTTTATCTTTATTTATTTATTTTTTACTTGAATGAATTCATTTATAGTAAATTACATAAAAAAATATTGTTTCTACACTAGTGCAATGTATGTTTAACGCCCGAGGCCTGTCATAGCGCTTACTGCTCGTGGTGCGTACACTATTTTATCGCCCACCACATGTAAACTAACTACAAAAAACTATTTCGCCGTAATCTTCCAAAACAATAAATGCATATTAAGGTTAAATCAATACCAAAACAAACCGCAGTTATAAAAATATTGATTGTTTGCAAATTGAACAGCTGACGCTGAGAACTACTAGCGCTTCCTGCACGCCGCGGCCGGGCCAGGAAGCGGCCGCTTCTCGAACTAATTAGCGGCCCTGTAATGGATAAAGCATGCATTATTACCGGCCCCAGGGCTGGAATATGGAACTTTACCGGCCACTCAGGATAGGAATGTTTACAAGTGGAGGGCGACAAGTATATTTTGGGCTTTGGTCACATTTTTATGTAATTTATGATGTTAATCTATGTATGTATCAAATTATAATTTTTTTGTTGTCTAAAAATAAAGATTTTATTTTGAAACGTCGAAGTTTTAATGATTTTTTAATTTCTTTAAATTTATATGTTATTATAGAAATTAATATTTGGTTTACTTTTATCCATAACCTACAATGAAAAGGAATTCAAATAATTTAAAATACTACAATTGGTATAGAATTCTAAAGCGTTAAATCTTGTACAATATTTACGTGTCTTGGTGTATAATTGGTTTTAAAAATTATAATTTACTATTAAAAAAAAATCTATTTCACGATGAAGTGTACTTTTTTACTGAGAAAAATTAAGTAAAATTTATATGAAAATTACAAGTTGCCTTGCTTGACGTAGGCTGACAGCCTGGAGGGTTATCCGTGGAGTGTTAGTCCTCGGGTGTTATAATAAAATCATAAATATTTATTTAATGAAAACACGTGTTCTAATCCACACTAGTAATTGCATACCGGCAACAAGCGCCTCATACTTTGTTTACTTCACGCCCTTATATATAATTTTTTTTTTTTTTTAAATATTTATCCAAAACATTGTATTTATAAAATCAACATAGTTTAATTTGTTTTTAACATAATAAATATTTTGTATAAACCTAAGATAGTAAATTAATGTTTGTTTTTTGTTTTCATGATATTATGTTTTACAAACCCAAACCATTATTGTTTAATATATTCTATTAATTCCCCCGTCCCCCACTTGATTTCGAGGAAAGCTATGTGATCGTTCTGACGAGATCGAATATTTTTTTATATTTCCTAAAAAACATGTATTTTTTTTTTTTTTTTTTTTTAAATAAAATCTTGTATACAATGCACACAAGCATATGACAGAATTTCAGCGTATTATTAGCGAATTTTAAATTTTCCTGAATTTTAGCCCTAAATTTATTTTGCGTTTTATACGCGAGTGCGTATACAGGGTGGCACAAAAGTATGGAAACCCCAGAATAACTCTTCAGTGGCCTTGACCATAGCCTACACAAGGCCTTTGACCATGACCTTCAAGGTCATTTCATCCCTTCCCCCTCCCCATTTTTATTTATTTATTTGTTTTTAGTACTTTTATTCAATTTTTTTCTTCATAGTCTTATTTCTAGTCATGGTCAAGAATGTGCTCGACCTTCAAGAAAAAAAATTGAATAAAAGTACTAAAAACTAATAAATTAATAAAAAGGGGGAGGGGGAAGGGTTGAGATAACCTTGAAGGTCATGGTCAAGGGCGTTGTGTAGGCTATGGTCAAGGCCATTGTTAAAGGGAAAACTTTGGTCATTTCGCAATCAGCAATAAAAATTAGGGTTTCCCTTTGGAAAAACAATTTGACCTTAGAATGACCTTAAAGGGCATGCTCAAAGACATGGTCAAGGTCATATTTTACATAAAATTACCTGCTCTTTTCAAATCTGCAATACAAAATGGGGTTTCTCATTTCATATAACAAAGTTGACCTTCAAATTACCCTTAAGGGCAAATTTAAGATCAAATACAAGGTCACCATTGAATAGCTAAGGAAAAATGCTGAAACTTTTGTATTTAACTTTTTCCAAAAAAAATGCATTTCTGACGAGTTATTCAGGGGTCTCCATACTTTTGTGCCACCCTGTATAATGATATTATGTGCGAGATTTTATATTTTACGGTATTTACTTGTTTTATGTAATAGTCTGACAACTTGACTATCATTGAAAAGTTTGGAAGATTTACTTTATCTAGACATAAGCGAGGTTCACACGGGGTTAACAAAAAGGGACCACTTGGCATTATATGGCTCAGCCTTCCTTGCCCACCTTATCTTATTATATGTATATATATGTATATATATGTATATATATNTTTACTTTGTCCACAGCATTAAGTACAGAAGTTTCTGATTCTGTTAAATCTCTACTAGAGCTATTAGTTAGTTTCAAGGAGAAATAATTGTTAAAAATCTCAGCAACCTCTACGTTGTCTCTTATGTATTCTCCTTCAGGATCCATGATATAATTTAGTGAAGACTGATTTTTATGGAGAGAATTAAATTTTTTCCACGCTGTAGCACATGATGAATTAATATTTAGTTCCGAGATAAATTTTTCTAAATCTTTTTTTTTGTGTAAAGAAATAATTTTCTTAGACTGAGCATTACATTTATTGTATTCCTTTCTGTGATTTACGTCTTTTGTTTTCCTCCATATTCTCCTAGCTTTATTTCTTTTAGTGACAGCTGCACTGACCTCTTCGTTCCACCAAGAATGAAGTTTTTTATTTGATCTACTAGTTGGTCTCTTCAGAGTTTTTTCAGCTGCATTCACTAATAGAGTGGTGAGGGCTACGGTTTTCTGATTGACGTCCCCAGTAATTGCACAGGCTGACTTAATGCATTCGCATCGAAACTCGTCCCAGTCAGCATTTTTTTTAAGCATCCACTTGTTAGAGATATATTTGTCATTTATTAGCAGCCTCTCTACATTTAATCTTAAAGAAATAAGAATGGGTAAGTGATCGCTATCTAAGATATCAACAGTCTTCCAGTCAAGTATAAGGTCAATTAAATCTGAAGAGATTATTGTCAAATCTATAATGCTTCTTGAAGCCGAGTCAGATGGACTTATATACGTAGGTTCATTTCTGTTGATTATAACTAATCCATTATTGTTAACCCAATCATAAATCTTATTTCCAGCCGAGTCTGAGTGAGTGTTAAACCACGTGTAGTGTTTGGCGTTGAAATCTCCTAACATAATAAAGGGCCCTTCCGAAGGTATTATTTGATCTAAATCTGACATAGAAGGTTTAACATTAGGAGGAATGTATACTGAACAAATAATAATGGTGGTATTTCTTTGGAAGGTAGCTTTAATAGTTATAAACTCGATGCTACCTTCTTCGACATTTTCGGATAGAAATTCAGCGTGGATGGATGGATGAACAAGTATAGCAACACCTCCACCGGATTTTTTACTTTTAAATTTTATTAAGTTTTATTTTCGTTCCATTTTTTGCTTTTTTTTTGCTGAATTCGTAAAAGGATTTTACAAAACAGATTATTTGCGTCTCTTGATTTATCGCATAATGTTGTTTGTAGAAAAGGAAATTTTATTTCAAATTTGATTAGTAGTAGTAGTATTATATTAGTATTAGTAGTAGTTAGTAGAAGTATCAGTACTAGTATTTGATTAGTAGTAGTAGTAGCTAGTAGTAGTATTAGTTTAGTAAGTACTTTTTTACTTAAGCACCCCCCTATATCCCTTTGTGTTAATGTAATTATTTAGACAAAGGAACATAATACAGAGTAAATTCCTTAGTCTAAATTAGTATTATATCAATGTACCTTGGGACAAAGGAGTATCAAACTTGTAGTTATAATTGTGATCAATATCCCTAGTCTATTCAACTAATGAGATAAAGGAATATTAAATTTAAAACTTCCCCAGGAGTTTCAATGTCTTGGAGAGACAAACACACAAACCTTTGAGACTTTTGTAGGGCAGACTATTGTTTAGAACCAAGGGGGGTGCTAAAGTAAAAAAGTGCAAATTAGTAAATATTAGTAGTAGTTTTAGATTAGTAAAGATTATAGTATTTTAGATTAGTAAATATTAGTAGTACAAGATTAGTATAAGTAATAGTCTTAGATTATTATTAAATTATTATTATTAAATTATTATTATTATTATTATTACAAATAGTTACCCAAAAACATGATTAAATTAACCAACAACCCTGCAGCTTGCAGGACGTGTCGGGCCTGTCAGACCCCCCACACTGACATACTAAGTAGTATAAGACTAATAAGGAATGTTTGTATTATATTATCCCTTCCTATGTCTTTAACTTTTACATTAATAATAAAGTTATAATATATCTTTTTTTTTTCTTTTTGGCATTCATTAGACAATATACTGTATTCATCCATTAGAAATCTTTCAGATTTTTTTCTAGTCTCTTATCTTATGTTTTTATTTGTGACTCTGATAGTACAAAAGATGATTTATTTACTGCAAATACAATGATTTATTTAAAAGCTGCATATTGTCACTATCGTGTGCTTGCATTTACTTGAATTATTTAACCATAGCTTAATCCCAGTATTATGCTGGTGGGATTTTTAAATTATTCCACATCTTGTGCAGTCCTGATAGTGTTTCCATTTTTTTTTTGTTCTTGTCGCATATCACTTAAGATAACTTTATACTTAATGCCGTTTTCAATAGATAATTCTACTTTGTGATTTCGATTAATTATATATTTTT
>KZ651395.1:136362-162767 GCA_001010745.2 Gerris buenoi
AAAAAAAAACGTGAAATGTGAAAAAAACCGAGGGGCTTGGTTTTTTTTTTTTTTTTTTTTAAAAAAAACGGAACAGTTTGAAAAAAAAACGAAACCGTTTTTTTTCATTTACAACTCTAGTAACGGAAGCTATGTGTCCGTTCTAAAGAAAGACAAAATTTAATGTCTCCGATCTAAAAAATTCCAAGACAGAAATCTGTTTTAGACATCAAAGAACATTTTTGGTTGCGTGTCTATATGTCACTTTTTTTTTTTTTTTTTGAACCTACATATCTTGAAATGAATTTTTCTGATATTAATGAAATTTGTAATGGTACGTCATAATCAGCCTATTGTTAATCCCATATATAAGTTTCAACATTCTGTGCCCATTTATTCTTCTTTTACATGCACACAAACATATATTTATTTACAACTTATATATTCAAAAGTACTTGTCTGATTTTTATGAAACTTGGATGGTTTTTTTAAAAGTAGCCCGCTGATAGCCCC
This sequence comes from Gerris buenoi, assembly GCA_001010745.2. Classification (NCBI taxonomy): domain Eukaryota; kingdom Metazoa; phylum Arthropoda; class Insecta; order Hemiptera; family Gerridae; genus Gerris; species Gerris buenoi. The sequence goes on from KZ651395.1 coordinate 136,855, forward strand.
CAGATTAATTTCAACCGTCCGCACTCTTTAATTTGTGCTATTTGATACATTAATTCATGCAACGAAATACATATTTAGGGGAGAAAATTTGACAAAAATAGGTTATAAAAGAATAAACTCATTAAAGTTACGAAACCATTATCATCCCTGGTGCTACAGCTCTCGAAGAGTTTGGACCCTGTCAGAGGTCTCTATCCTGGGTCCTCCATCTTCTTACTCCCAGGCGTCGGAGGTCGTCCTCAACTTGGTCGCTCAACCAAGTCTTGGGGCGCCCTCCTAACCTTCTTCCTCCTGGCTTTCCTTTGTAGAGCTTCTTAGCAGCACTTCCTTCCGGCATCCTCTCCACGTGGCCCAACCATCTCAATCTTCCTTTACGGATTTCACAAACTATATCTGGTCTACCATACATTTGGTACTACTCCCTATTGTACCGTATTCTCCATTGACCCTCTTCACACACTGGTCCATAAATGCGTCGTAGAACCTTTCTTTCCCAGCGTCGTAGCAGTTGTTGATCTTTGTTGGTCAATGTCCATGTCTTCCGAGCCATAGAGAACAACTAGTCTAATGATTTGGTGCGTAGGCTTCCGCGGGTAGACTCGTAATAAACAGCTTGGTTTTCCGGTGGAATCCGCGTCTCGAAGGGGATGAAGTCCGACGTTTCGCTTCCACTACTGGAAGCATCTTCAGGGGTGTGTGGTGCATCGTGATTTTTACTTGAAGCCACAACAAGACATACTGACAACTGGAGAGAAGGACGGCGTATTTATCAAATAATATGCTAAATATTATTTAGCAAATTAAATGTTAATTTACTTATATTGATTTAACATTTAACTGAATAAGAGTAGAAGAGTTTATTCATATTAACGCTGGACAGCGCTACTGAAGATCAAGGGTATTTTTATAGTTTAATGATGGTAAGGTAAACTCGAATTTTGGTATTTCGGCTAATACTACTGCTTTTCATTACCCTCATGATTGAAAAATAGCTGCTATTACCTGCTACCAATCTAGTTTGTATCTCCCGAGTTGCACTATTATTGCTAGTTAAAATGATCCGAGATATTTGAAATTATGTATTTGCATTTTTAAACCTATCTTCGCCAAGTTTCACCTGGGGTTATGTTGTCTCTACGAGTCATCAAAAGTTACGAAATAGAACGCGAAAAACCAGTGTATCAAAAAGTATATAATACAAGAAACAAATAAGAATATAAATTTAACTGAACAAACAAGAACCATTTTTTGTATTTTTATTCAAGCATAAAAATCGACACATTATAATAAAACCACTTTACCATTTAAAAAAAAAAAACCGAAGGTAATTTTGGACCATTAACTAAATAATTGCCAAAATAAAATCCACTTAAGAGTTAAACGTGATTAGTTTAATCGACAATAATAAAAGTTAAACGTAGACCTCCAGGTTTTTAAACCGTTTAATTGGTCAATTAAATACTATAATTATACTAAAAGTCAATGATAGATAACAAGGGGGAAAAAAACTTAAGATAAATAAAACACACTAATGAAATAAGTCTCGTGGAGCCACTAAATTCAATCTGAAATAAATAAATAAATATATTTGAATTATTTAACAAATGTTAAATTAATGTACATTAATTTAACATTTAACTGAATATAGGAGTAGTAGAGTTGATTCATATTAACGATGGACAGCGCTACTGAAGATCAAGGGTAGTTTTACAGACTAATTGATTTGATGACAAATTTCTCCAAGTTTAGTTTTTAATGAATGTCCGAGTTTGCGAGAAATACTTATAAGATAAAAATAACTTTTATCTACGACTTGCACTGTTAAGTGGACTTTACATGCTAATAACAGGGAGTAACAAAAAAACCAATCATACCAACTTAAAAGGTATTTTTTTTTAGGTTTTTTTTTAAGTGTTATGTTGGTAGTAATGTTTTTTTTTTTTTTTAGCTGTTTAGCTAATTTGTTGGGAAGGTTACTTTAGGTTATCATACAAAGTGTTTAAATTAAAAACAAACTAAACGTAATTAAATTTAAAACGTATATTTAGTATAAAATTTTTTATTTTAATAAATCAAGTAACTAAATATTAGTTTAAGGTGTTTAAATTATGTGAATTTGTAGGTAAAACTTTTATACCTACAAACTTAATAGCTATTACCCATGGTGCACTAGTCGTAGATAAAATTTAATTCGCAACATGGATCCAAGTATTTCTGCTCTCGGGATTATTTCCCTCGGCTATGCCTCGGGAGCTAATACTACAGTTATCTCCCTCGGCCATAAGGCCTCGAGAGCTATTGAAGTTTTCTTCTTCGGCGGTGCCTCAGGAGAAAACTTAACCTCGAGCAGGAAAACATACTTCTCTCCCTTGTTGCGTAAATAACTATTTATATACACTTTTTTAAATTTTCTCATAAATTTTGTCATAAATCATAAATTTTAAACCTGTCAAAATAAAGATTGTAAATATGGGACATGCCAAAACAAATAAAATAACTTGCGGATTTTTTCCGAACTAACTTTCCACACAGCACAATTTGCTGAAAAGGAATTAAATTCTTCTGAAAAAATGAATAAAAGTATTAAAACAATGCATTGTCATCGTGTTCTGAGCTATTCTAAAAGTTTCAAATGTCTAGCTTCTCAGGAAGTTAGTTAAACATTGATTACAAGATTTGTACTGGACAAGCAAACAAAGAAGAAAGCAAGCTAATAAAAACGTAGTAAAAAATGTCTCTAATTATAGTCACTGCTACTAAATCTAATTGCATATCCTTCTGTATAGATAACAATATATTCATGTTTTCTAGTATCTGGGGGCGAGATTATATGAGAAAGGTTAGTCTGAGTTGGCTCAGACCTTTTTTTTTTTTTTTTTGGAGATAAAGAAGCTTCGGTAATAGAGTATAATATGACACATAGTGGTATCTTTATTTTGGAACATTACTTTTTATTATTCTGCGACATTATCCTATTACGAATCTTAGATGTTCAATGTTAAAACTGGATGATATAGATTGGCCGAAATTTAGCTTACTCTTAGTCCAGGAGATAGCGGGCAAAAAAGTTTCTGCGTAACATCAAGTTAGAATTTCGTGTATATGTAAATATTTGTGCCTTTTAAGAATATATGGTCGGCTAAGTTCGTCTGCAGGGCATAGCTTGGCAATAGGCATTTGAAAAAAACAAACCGGTGGAGAGCGGCCATGTCCCGCCCTTTTTGGTGGAAAATATGATTTTTGTGATCCTGAGTACGAACTTCGTTAGTAGACCAATAATCAAGTTGATGATAGTTTGTCCCTTGACAGGCGAACACTTTGATTTCTAGTAATATTTGACTAACTAACCTATTAAGTGATAAACTACCATCAACATGATTTTTGGTCTACTTACTAAGTTCGTACTCATGATCATAAAAATCACATTGTCCACACCAAAAAGGGCGGGAAATGGCCGCTCTACACCGGATTGTTTTATTTCTAATGCCTATTGCCAAGGTATGTCCCACAGACGAACTTAGCCGACCAGATATTCTTAAAATGAACCAAAAAATTTACTTATACACAAAATTCTAGCTTGATGTTAGTCAAAAACTTGTTTGCACGCTATCTCCTGGACTATCTCGCTTGTTATTTTATCTTTTCAAGACTTAATCTTATAGGGAATAGGATTTGTCATGATACATCTTCGTGGACAGCTTCTAAGAGTTCTAGAGTCCAGAAAAGGATACGTTTAAGGATCAGGATCAGACATGAGGAGGGATAAGCCCTCTGAATATTTAGGGATCTATGGAAAGGATCTATGGTAACGGTATATAGGCTACGGTTTTGTGGAGAACGATCGGGTCACGGAACAAGTCGAGAATTCAAACCGTTCTCGTTGTTGATCCACGCTTGCCGTCTCTGTTCGACTTTTTAGGACCTTTACTTGATTTGCTCATCACGATTGTAAAGGTCTATCAAATTGCAAATGGTTTACCGCTTGAAAAGAGAAAGAGATAGAGATAAAGTGAGAGAGTGAGAGATAGAGTTATTGTAAAAATAACTCACTAAGTTCTGAAATGTATGTATGTATAAAGCTATATACTCGCATATATTTGAGCTTCCCAAAGAATTTATTCATTTTAAAAAACTTATTTTTTATCTTTAATGAGCTTTCAATGTTGTGTCTGAATAATCCTCTTTCTGTGTCTTAATTTCTTATAGTATTATAGCTGCATACCCGTGCTTCGCTACGGAGTGTTATTTTAATTTGATAAGTTTATAAACCATCATCAAGAAACATTTAAATTATTTTACTATGCAAGAAAATCTAGATTCAATCCCTCCCACTTATACCCCCTCCTCTTTAATAAGATAATTTGTAAATATCCCAAATTTACCCCTCTCCTAAATGTAAATATAACAAAACTGTACATAACAATAATTACTGTGCTCTTATAGAACTTTTCAACGATATGCATAAAGAGGGTATTCATTGCTTTAACCCTGTATGCATTACTTGTACCCCGTACCCTTATGTACCATAATTTTAATTTTGTAATCTCATGTAGGAAGTGACCTACCCTTTGTTTTGAAGGAAAACTGTGTAAATATTCATCAAATTGGGATAAAACTATAGACTTCTATAAAAGACAAACCCTCACACAAACACTCTTTTTATATAAAATATAGCTATATTATTCCATTTGACCCCCGTGCTAAATGAAAATATGACAAAACTGTACATAACAACGATTCCTGTACTCTTAAAGAGCTTTTCAACGATATGCATCATGGAGGGTATTCATTACTTTGACCCCGTATACTCTTGTGTACTAAAATTAAAATTTTTAAAATTCATGTTGACAGCGATTTTTCACTTGCTTTGACAGTCAAGTTTGCAAATTTTCATCGAGATCGGACTAAAACTGTAGATTTGTATAAAGAACATCCACATATATGTTGACTTTTATATATATATGGCCGCCATCTGGAATCGAAATGCCCGATTGGTTAACCATTTATCAAAAGTTACTAATTAAATAAAAGAAAGCTAACTTCTAAATTTCAAGGTTCTAGTCCAATTGGTTCCGGTGATATCGTCTTGTCTAATTTTGTATATAAATGGCCGCCATCTTGAATCAAGGCGGATTTTTAAAATATTTCTTAGCGAGCACCTAGGAGGTAAGAGGGACACAACAAACAACACACTTTTTGAGGAACACTACAAAATTTTATGGTCATTGGTGCTGTGGTTTCAGAGATATCGTGATGTGTCAGTGAGTGAGTCAGTCAGTGAGTGGTATTTGGATTTTATATTATAGATGACGAATATGCTTAAATATTCATTTTAGTTTTACGTCGATCTCCGACATGAAATAGACTCACTTCTCATTAATTATTTTTGAAGAAATCTGTTTCAGACATGAGGAAACATTTTTGGTTCCGTGTCTGCCTGTCGGTCGTCTTTCTTTATGTCTCTCAGTGTTGTGCAAACTAACACAATATTTTAAAAATTACGCGAAAGATTTTAATGAAATTTGGATGGTATGGTCGGTCATGATTAGCCCATTGTTAGCCCATTGTTAGCCCATTGTTAGCCCATTGTTAGCCCATTGTTAGCCCATTGTTGGTCCCAAGTAAGTTTCAACCTTCTGCACATTTGTTTATTTTCCACATGCGCACAAACAAACATTTATTTGCACGTATACATATCTTCAAAAATACTCTTCTGATCATTATGAAATTTGGATGGTTTGTCGTAAGTAGCCTGCAGATGGCCACCAGATTAATTTCAACCGTCTTCCGCTCCTTAAATTTTGTTAAATTGATACTTTAATTAATTTAAAAAATTCAAAACAATTTTGACTGATTAAAAAACGGGGGAAACAATTAAATTAATCAGGCAATCATGTCTTGTAAAAACATAAAATCAATAAAGTGTTTAATATTATGCGAGGAAGCTATGTGCCACACTAATTGGTAGTATATTTATTTATATAATTCTATGTTATATAACTCTATGTGCCACACTAATTGGTAGTATATTTATTTATATAACTCTATGTTATATAACTCTATGTGCCACACTAATTGGTAGTATATTTATTTATATAACTCTATGTTATATAACTCTATGTGCCACACTAATTGGTAGTATATTTATTAACTTTCTCATTTTAATATTTGACACAATTAGCGAGTTAGAATCATATTTTTTTTTATCGCTCAACAAAATATGATGGCTAAAATAATATATGTTAAATATATAAGTTTAAATATATGTTAAATTTATAAGGTTAAATATATGTTAAATATATAAGGTTAAATATTAAATATATAAGGTTAAATATATTTTAAATATATAAGGTTAAATATATAAGGTTAAATATATGTTAAATTAACAAAGCATATAAAATTAACTCGTATAAATCTTTATAACCTTCTCATTTTAATATTCGACATAATTAGCGAGTTAGAATCATATTTTCTTTATCGCTCAACAAAATATGATGGTTAAAATTATTATTATCAATATAACAATAGAGTTCATTTATATTTGCTTCTGTGATAAAATCTTTTTTTTAATTATTCCAAACCTAAAGTATAAGTAGAGAAGATCTTACACAAAAGAAATAAAAAATATTTCAGGAACTCGAAGTTTCTTATTTAGGAAAGAAAGTTAATCTAAGTTTGGTTGCTGAGTAAATATTCTGTATTTAACCAAACTTTGAGCTTCTCAACTTTGCATCATGTCTCTTTTCTTCTAACTTTTTTTTTAGCTGGATTTTTTTTAAGTTTACTTTAGGGTTACAAAAAAAAACTTTTTTATAACTTAATGCTAATATATTTAACATGACTTTTTTTTTAAATTAGTTTTGTTCTCTGTGATTTTTTACTCGGCTATTACAATGGTATCGATTATCAATACCCTATATGTCTCAAGTTATACTACATTTCTATATATAATAGTCTATATCTAAAGTTGTACTACAACTCCATACAATAGTCTGTATCTTAAGTTATTGGGTAAAGGCACCTAATATGGCACAGGTAGGTAATATGGCATAGTGGGTTTTCTCTTGAACCAAGAGCTAATTTCTGTCAGCGAATGAGTTAACGAAGTAGTTATACAGTAGCGCCGCTATGTAGATAGTGATATATCTTAAACTCCTCACCGTTATCTCAATATTCAGCCATTTCGCAAATTTAGTGTCAACAAAAGTTTATAGTGATTCCTTTTGATCGGCCAAAACTCATGTAATGTAAGTACATAGTTAACTAATATATGTTAACAGATATACATTCAGTATGTTGTGTAGATTAAGGTGTAGCCACCAGTTTTATTGTGTAGCTTTCAACTAATTGTTTATTTTATGGAAGAACTGATGTGAAGAACGTGATTCCCCCAAATATGGCATATGAAATATTCCTAAATAAGACCTATGCCATACTAAGGGTGCCTTTACAACAATGCGATCTAATATTCAGAATTTCATAGATAATCATATTCATTTCTTATAATTATCATAGATAACTATTTTACATTAATATAAGGAGATAAAAACCAGATTATTGCTGAGAGTTCCATGGTATGCCATATTAAGGGGTGATAATTTTTATCGTCGTTTTTGGATTTTTTTCTTTAAAAAAATTCTCAGAAGTCTTGTGTTAACTATTTAGTCATTGTAGCGTTGGCTCATTATACTTAAGTAGTTAATCTATCACTAGGATTTTTTTGTGCTACGAAATTCGCTATTTGGGGGGGGTGAAACCTATTGCCGAAAAACACTATGCCATATTATGTGCNGAGGAGAAAACGTTTAGTGAGGGAAATATCTGCAAGAATTTGTTTTTCTAAAGTACCGTTAGGGTAATGGGTCTTATGTTTATTTTGAAATACAATTATTTTATTAATAATATGGCTCCTCAAAGCACAAACGTGGTTATCTGAAGTGTTAAGGCTATTCAACATGAGTTCGATATCTACGATAAATTCGTTTATAAGATGTTTGGGTCTATCGTACGTTATGCTAAAATTGGGACCAAGGCTAAGTAAATTAAGCATACCGATAGGTATATCTAAGTTGCTCAAATTGAGGGTCCAACCTTTCTTATGCAAAGAAAGATATTCAGATAAATTGGGGTCGAGTATGCTGTTGTCGATTGTCAATTGTGACTTTCTATGGTTAATTTTCTTACTGTGTTTGGATTCAAGGCATTTGCTGAATTTTTTACTGAAATCTTTGATAACTGATTCTAATTTAATCATATCGGTAAAACCATCATTTTTTAATTTATTGATTAAGTTATCGTATTTGCGTGAGTTGAGTTGTTCTTCCCAATGTGTCTGTTTGATTTCTGTTTTAAGTAATTTATTAAGCATGTTGATAAAAAATCGGTTTTTATGTTTATTGATAAAAGACGGTTGGAAAATATTTTTAATATTCTTAATACACTGAATAAGGTGTAACGGGAACGTGTTATTATTAAGGTGATAGTACAAGTAATCTTTTTTTGGCTGAAATCCTGCAGAATTGGATAGTAGTACGTTTGATGTTCCATAAAGTGCTGTTATCAATATGTTCATTGAGAAAGGTTTTGATATCATCATCAAAATCCTTGATAAGTGAGGATTCATTGAAGTGGCTGTTGTATGTCATGCTGAAGTTGTGACTTTCAAACCTCAAGTTAAACCTGAGAATTTTGAAAACTGGAAAGTAGGATCATCCAGGAATAATGTGTAGTGATGCTAAGCGTACCCTTTTAAATTAGTATTAAGTCGTGACTAATGGATCCTTGTAGGGTAGGAAGAAAAAGAAGACTAAAAAATTGCAATACCATGTAGTCGAACCTTATCAATTGCTGGAGAGAACTAAAATAACATTCTAAGATAGAGGTATTTACAAAATCTTTTCCAAAAACATTTATCAATTATTGTTGTAGCTTTCTGTATGTCATTCTTATATTTCAATTATATATTTTAGGCTCGAAAATGGCTCGAGTAGCCGAAACGTTGCCAGTTAGTATGAACCAGTTTTAGTCTTCTTTTTCTTTCTACCTTACAAGGATCCATTAGTCACGACTTAATAATAATTATACAATACTCTATATCTTAAGTTGTAGTACTACTCTATACAATACTCTATATCTCCAGTCATACAACAACACTATTCAATACCTACTCTATATCTAAAGTTAGGTATACTGCAACACAACAAATACTCTATTCAATACTATACACTATTCTATTGCTTAAAGGGTTAAAATTGATTAATAAATTGTCAAGTGACAAACAAGATATTCTAAACGAACCTGAATTAGAGTAATTTCCTTTTCTTTGAAGAATTTTATTCTTAAATTAACATCCCCTTCCAATGCTTCATGTACTACCCTCTCTAAATTTGTCGCCTAATACTTTTATTAGCTATTTATTACTTAAAAGATCTTATTAAAAAATTCAAATATGTTTTAACGGAATATTTCAGGAGATATCTTGGATAGTAGGAGACTTGAAATTTTAGAATTAGTTTTTCGGTTGGATTCCCCTATACGGGGCATCATGTATAGAAATGCAAAAACTAACAAATATAATGCACATATAATTAAAGTGTTTCCTATATATTGATATAAATTGCATTATTTATGTATTCTTTTTCATTTCATACTCTTTTGAAAAACCAGATACGCTACATCGAAGCCCAGGTAATCTACTACAGCTACAATGCCGATTCCCAAAATCGGCCTGTATACAGCTGTGTCTCAAAATAGAGATCTGAAGATGGAAATTGTAATATGACAAAAATTATGAAATGAAGAAGAATCCATAATTGGTGCATTTTTTTTTATCAAAATATAGAAAAGACTAAAATTATATGTGCCAGTTTTTTCCATTTCTATACATGATGCCCCGTATAGGGTAGTCCAACCAATTTTTCTCAAAATGATTGAGAAAAACTAATTGGAAATGTTGGACTCTGATTGTTCTTCCCCTGTACCCTTCAATGTTTTTTTAATTACGCATTATAACCACAACTATTAATCTGACCTTCTTTTGGGCTCTTTGAGTCCAACGGAATCGGCAGCACGGTGTGGGGTAGATAAGCGGTAATTGAAAGTTGTCCAACAGTTTGCGGTGTACCGATCAGACCGAAGAAAAAGTTCATCAGCCGTACTCTTTTTATTATCGCTGAATCGCAGCTGAGTAAATATTTCCAATAAGTACGGCATCTCTTTGCAATATGTGCTGAAAAAAATTAATTGAACTCGTAACCAGATCTTTTTATTCGAAATGATCTTTAACAGATCTTCAAACTAATTGTATTATACTACACTAGCCGTTATGCCCGTGATAACGGGCTGAATAAAATATGATCAAAAAATTTAAATAGATATTGTAGGTATAGGTAGGATACTACTGTTTAAATAGAAAGTTTAAGGCCAGAAGTTTCAATCTGGTTTAGTAGCTCAGTGCTAGCGGTCTCTCTTCTTACGCTGGAGGTCACTGGTTCAAATCCAGCTTATAGCGCATCAATTTTTAACGTTATAAATCATTTAGAGGTAAGTCGTCGTTGTCGGGACACTACTCGATTATATAAAAGATAATGTGCATTCAAGTTTGGATTTCTATTGTTTATATATCATCCGTTTTCCGTTTGTACAGATCTTTGCGTCTATTGCTGGGGTCGCGTCTAGGAAAATGTACCTTCACTCTTTGTATTAATGGTGAAATGTTTGTTGGATATATTGTAAAGATATTTGTTACTTTGTTACAGGAGGATTGGTGAGTAGCAGCAGAGAGAGAGAGGGCTGTTCAAGGACTAGACCACTTAAAGCTAAACCCTGTCAGGTTCACGATGTAACGACAACCGACACCAAGCCGGACTTACATCATGGTAAGTCTTTTCTTTTCCTTTACTCCTTACTTCCTTTGTATGTCCTTCTCTTTCTATATGTTTTGAAACCAAGCCAAACCTTAGTTTCAAATTTAGACAATTAATGTCCTTACTTAAAAACAAATTGATGGGCCAGCTCATATTTTTTATTCTTTTACAATTGCATCTATCGTTACTAAAAAAAAAAAGAGTTAAATCTAATTGATAAGCCAGCTCATATTTTCTTCTCCTTCTTTTACTATTACAGCTATTGTTACTTACAAATTGTTAATAACTAATTTATTGGCTAGCTCGTATTATTTGTTCTCCTTCTTTTTTAATTTCAGCCATCAGCTGATATTTGTTCTCCTTCTTTTAAAATTTCAGCTATCAGCTCATATTTGTTCTCCTTCTTTTAAAATTTTAGCTATCAGCTCATATTTGTTCTTCTTCTTTTACAATTTCAGCCATCAGCTTTTATTTGTTCTCCTTTTTTAATTTCAGCCATCAGCTGATATTTGTTCTCCTTCTTTTACAATTTCAGCCACCAGCTCATATTTGTTCTTCTTCTTTTACAATTTCGATTATCAGCTCATTTTTTGTTCTCCTTCTTTTACAATTTCAGCCATCAGCTCATATTTGTTATCATTCTTTTAAAATTCCAGCCATCAGCTCATATTTGTTCTCCTTCTTTTTCAATTTCAGCCATCAGCTCATATTTGTTCTCCTTCTTTTACAATTTTAGCCATCAGCTCATATTTGTTCTCCTTCTTTTACAATTACAGCTATCGTTACTAAGAAAAAGAAAATTTTGCTAAAAACTAATTGGCCAAATCATATTTGTTCTAAAAAAAAAATAGTGTAGTCTTGCATAAATAGTTGTGAGATCATAAGGTTCAAGTCTCCCCGTATCCAAGTAAGTTCTGCTTGGTCTAATTTATCCAGTACAAGTAAATGTTGTTGTTTGGAAATATAGAAAAGATGAGGGAAGGCCATAATAAGAAATAAATAGCTGACTGAATATCCCTTTGTTTTAGTAGTTAGACTAAATTTTAATTTAAATCAAATTATAATTATTATTAACTACGGGAAACAGACAGAGAAAAATATACTCCAGCGCCGGGATTGATTTGAACCACGGGTTCAATTGAATCAATTTGAATTGATTTGAACCACGGGGATAATTTTCTATATAATTATAATTTGATTTAAACTAAAATCTTTCCGTAGTATGAATACTACCATAATCGTAAAATATGAATTAGACTAATAGTTATTTACGCCCCAAGGGAGGAAACAAAGTCATTACACCCAAAAAATAATGTAAATTAAATGTGCAATTCATCAATTTTAACTATGTTTTCTTTTATTTCTATCATAACTTCCATAACTGTATACTTATAATAATAATTCAAATGTTTATTTATACTACAAAATGACTAACTGAATAATATTTAATTTATTTGTGTTTATCTCTAAAATACGAGAAATCAAAAAAAATCCTACCGCGGGTATCCGCAAGCCGAGCGAATTTCCATTGGAAATTTGTAGTATAATTGTTGAGCAGTCTAAACTTCTTTCAAACTACTACGATTATACAAATACTACAAAATTCGCTCGGCTTGCGGATACCCGCGGTAGGATTTATTTTCAATCTTTGCTGACTCATCAGAAGGGGTTAATGACGTCATAAATATCCCATTTTCAATAGGGATCATCGTCTCAACGAGCTTGATTTTTCGGTGCAATTTTCATTTTGATACGTCAATTCGTTCGAGCGCTATCGTGCTTACAAGAAATCCTCTAGAAATACATATATATATATATATCTATATATATATACATATATATATAAAGTTTTATAAGACCTATTTTTTCGTGATCAGGGGCCTTTGAAACGTATTTGGCCACATTCCCGGGTCCAACTTTCGCCATGAGGGTAGCTCCATTAGCGAATTTTTTCCAATGGAAATTCGCTAACATAAATAGGTATAACCTGATGAGACGTAACCTACCTCTTTTCTATAAGTCTTGTTTAAACTCAGTTATGAAGTCATACGACATTTTAAAATGACGATAAAAATTAAAGTATCACGGCAATCAAAAGTACGTGTTATTTAAACTCTAATATTTTTTTTAAAAAAACTGTTAACCAGTCGAGTCATTCAGTTAAAAAAAATGCTTCCAGATACAATACAGGCGACACTGATTTTTAAAGAATGATAAGTTGGTTCCACTGTTACTTTCCGCCACGATTTCTACTTTCCGCCACGATTTTCTCAACTAGGCTGTAATGGGATCCTTTCCTCCCTATAAACTAGGATGGAAGATTAATGTTTTCTCCCTTCTGGAGGAAAAATATTATTTTGTACAGGTGTTACGCTCTTATATGACTCCATTACTGAGTAAGCTATAGAATTAGTCTTTCAGATACTCATATACATTTAAACATATTATTTCGAGCAGTATCTGACTAATATGTAATTTTGGACAGTTAACTCGACAAATTTAAAATAGAGATTCGATGGTTTGTAAAGAAATTGAATTGGAAAACTTGTTTAAAATTTTGACTTTAATCATATCGGCAGTTTTGTTTCGTGAGGGGTTTCTATTCGAGTATAACCTTACATCCGTTGCCGTAACCTCTTGATGCGAAATGATTTCAGAAAGAGATTAGGAAACTGAGACCGGTTCTCTGGACCGAGTCCTGTAAAGGATGCTTCGGTACCTGAACGGCTTAAAAATGATCGTAAATTATAATTTGTGTGAAGTCCTCGCTTTTTATGTTTCCAGTCCATTGACTTTGGCTTTAGTCATCTCTATATCTTTAACTTTAACAACAAACAACTTAACTTTTACAACAATGGCTTTAGTCATCTCTATATCTTTTTATGAGAATGATTTGTTTCATTTTGATGTTGTATGGTTTGTAAGAAATGGAAGTTAATCCTCTAAAATATTCCAAGTGAATGAGGTATTTTTAAAACTTCGGTTCTGGGGTATTTTACGCTTTATCTCATCAACACTTCGGTTTTACTTTCTATCGTTTATTTTTTGATAAGGGATGTATTTCCAGTCGATGATTTTAAAATTCTTTTATTCGGCATGTCAGTTTTTAATTAAAAAGTTCAATTTAAAACTTTTTTTTTCACTTTAAACTCTTTTGTTAAGCAAAACTTAACTTCAGCACTACCAAAGTAAATAAATTTCTTATCATTGACTAATTTTGTTACCGAAGGTAATGGAAGCTATGCGATCGTTTTGAAGAACGACAATTTTTTATGTCTTCGATTTTGAAAATTCCAAGATGGAAATCAGTATCTGACTGGTCTAACTCTCAATTTTTGCTAACCAACATAGCATAAAGCTACTCGTCCTATAATTTGAATATTTGAATGGTAGGTCATAATTAGCTCATTGTTGGTCCAATATAAGTTTTAACCTTCTCTATTCGTTTCTCTTCCATATCCGCACAAAACATATATTTATTTACACTAATATCTTACACATCTGATTTTCATGGCACTTCATTAGTTTGTAACTCCTTTCTTAAAAGAACAGAGTTGAGTAGCAATCTAAAGAAGGTGTACAGAATGTTTTTCTTTAGACTGTTACTCCCTTATAAAATCAAATGTGTGACATTCCTTTGTCTCAAAGTACAAATAGACTAAACATCCCTTTGTCTTAAATAGTTATTTACAAATCATGGGGGAGTAACAATCCAAATAGTGCATAAAAGTGTCTAAGTAACATCAAGCTAGAATTTTGTGTATAAGTAAAGGCACCAATTTTTAATGCTTTTTAAGAATATGTGGTCGGCTAAGTTCGTCTGCGGTACATATAGCCTGGCAATAGGCATTTGAAAAATATACAAACCGATGGAGAGCGGCCATGTCCCGCCCTTTTTGGTGGACAATGTGATTTTCATGATCTTCTGAGTACCAACTTAGTTAGTAGACCATTTAGACCAATAATCAAGTTAATGATGGTCTATCACTTAATAGCCTAAATAGTCAAATAATTCTCTAAATCACAGAGGTCGCCTATTAAGTGACAGACTGCCATTAACTTGATTTTTGGTGTAATTTCGAACTCATGATCATGAAATTCACCAAAAAAGGACATGACCACTCTCCGCCGGTTTGTTTCTTTTCAAAAGCCTATATTGCCAAGCTATGTCCCACAGACGAACTTAGCCGATCACATGTTCTTAAAAGATTTACTATACACAAAATTCTAGCTTGATGTTAATCAGAAACTTTTTTGTACGCTATCTCCTGGACTATTATTATAAGTTCATTTATATGAAGAGTAACTTAAGAGACAATTGTTGGACTTGGTATTTTTTACTAATAAATGTTTGGACATATAATTGCTCTAAAGGTAGGATTAAAATGATCAACATACTGGTAGTTCTGAATATGCATTACTTTATCGAAGCAGCTATTAACACGAAAGTTTAGCTGTTATCGATGAGGAAAGTGTTCCTGATAAGATCAACAATGTCACACTAATACATCCTCTAAGCATAGTATATGATCAAAGGTTCAAGGTTCATATACACTGGCAATAATATTAGTGCCCAAGCATCAACATATCTTTCATGTGAGATGAAACACTTGCATGTTGCATACAGTGCATGTTGCATACGTACAGTGCATGTTGCATACGTACAGTGCATGAAACATGTTGCATGTTGCATACATACAGTGCATGTTGCATACGTACAGTGCATGTTGCATACGTACAGTGCATGTTGCATACATACAGTGCATGTTACATACGTACAGTGCATGCTGCATACGTACAGTGCATGAAACATGTTGCATGTTGCTAAACAGAGTTGAAGGTAGGAAAGGGTTGCGGTCCTCTGTCGTATGTTATGTCCATCAGCTGTTGATTATGACATGAGAGTAGGGGAAATGGGACAGCTGTTCAATAAATGTAAACCACTTTGTCAAATTATCAATTAGACATTTTGCAAATCTCTATTTTATTAATTTATGTAAATGCGTTTAGGATTTATGCAAGTCTATTGTAATAATATCAAAATGTGTTTAGCATAGGTTTCCACTACCAAACTCTAATAAGTCTAGGAAATCTTCCAATGGAAACCCATGTCTGTCCCTCATATTAAATGGATGTTTCTCAGCTTGAATACTGTCTTATAAATGTTATTATTATTAAAATAACCTGCCAATTAGTGTGGCACATAGCTTCCTCGCATCTTGTTACGTATACTTAAATAATATTATGCTTTACCAACCTATTACTGTCAAATTTATTTAATTTTTGTAACCGCTTTAAAATCTTTCAAAATTGTTTGAACTTTTTTCTTGAATTATAGTATCAATTTAGCAAAATTTAAAAAGCGTAGACGGTTGAAAAGAATTTGGAGCTATCTGGTGGCTACTTTCGATAAACCATCCAAATTTTATAAAAACGTGATAAATACTTTAAAAGACAATTAAGCCCATTGTTGGTCCCATATAAGTTTTAACCTTCTGCGCCCATTGGTTTTTCTTCCACGTGCGCAAGAACATACTTTTATATTTACCTAGCAATTTATTCAAAAGTGCGCTTATCTTCAAAGTACTTATCTGATGTTTTTGAAATTTGAATGTTTTGTCTAAAGTAGCTCATACATAGCCTCAGAGTACTATTACCGTTCTGGCTTATTAAAATTTGCTAAACTTATACTTTTGCCCATGTAAAAAATCAAATCCGTTTTGGCAGATTAAGTACCGGTGTGGAAATCCCACACATGACTTCCATGAAATTTTGCCGTGTCCAATACGTGAGCAAGAGAGAACTCTGTATAAACTGCATCGTACAAACAGCTAATATTGATTATAGTTTTGCAACAAAAATAATAATGATAATTAACACAATAAAAAACATGTCTCTATTTAAGGGAGAAGGGATGGTCCTACGACAAAAAGTCATAGGACCAAAGTTGTAGATCTTTTAAAATCAGTTACCGCTGGTGCTATCCGCTTTTCGATACGACTTACAGTTTACCCGCAATTTGGTTCCGAAAAAACCCTTTTTAAAAAAAACACTAAAATGCCAATATCTCCCAAACCGCTTGTCCGATTGTGCTCATAAAGTATAGGTACAATCTACTATGTAGGACACATATATACCCCAAAGGAAATTGAAATCAAATAAAGCCTACTGAAGTTATCGTCGACAGACCGATTTCGTGCTTAAGTGACTGCAGCTCCGAAACTTCGTGAGCTACGATGATGTGGTTTGCGCCAACAGTTTTGCCGACAAAAGTTCTAAAAAATGCCGCAAACCGCATCTCAATACGATGTCTTGAAGCGATGTTATAGCGGTTTAAAGTTCCGAACGAACGTACGTACATACATACATACGTACGCACAGACATACATGTATATGAAACGGATTTCTATGATACCCCCGGGTTCTTAAGACCCCTCCTTCATAGAGATCTCGGAATCACGTTTTGGAGGGTATCACCATACTTCCATTTTCATGGAAGTAAAAATAAAAAAAAGAGGGAAAGTTAAATAATTTAGACAATTATGGTTTGTAATTGCATAAACATCAATAAAGTACGTAAGAAATAAGGATGTGAGGAAGTTATATGGCACACTAATTGGAAGACTATGATGAAAATAAGTTTGAAGACGCGGTCAAATGATATATATATCTTTTTTATAAGCTAATTGTTTTTCTCACCTCTGACGTATAAATAAAGTTAAGTAAATTAAAGTTAAGTAAATTAAAGTTAAGTAAATTAAAGTTAAGTAAATTAAAGTTAAGTAAATTAAAGTTAAGTAAATTAAAGTTAAGTAAATTAAAGTTAAGTAAATTAAAGTTAAGTAAATTAAAGTTAAGTAAATTAAAGTTAAGTAAATTAAAGTTAAGTAAATTAAAGTTAAGTAAATTAAAGTTAAGTAAATTAAAGTTAAGTAAATTAAAGTTAAGTAAATTAAAGTTAAGTAAATTAAAGTTAAGTAAATTAAAGTTAAGTAAATTAAAGTTAAGTAAATTAAAGTTAAGTAAATTAAAGTTAAGTAAATTAAAGTTAAGTAAATTAAAGTTAAGTAAATTAAAGTTAAGTAAATTAAAGTTAAGTAAATTAAAGTTAAGTAAATTAAAGTTAAGTAAATTAAAGTTAAGTAAATTAAAGTTAAGTAAATTAAAGTTAAGTAAATTAAAGTTAAGTAAATTAAAGTTAAGTAAATTAAAGTTAAGTAAATTAAAGTTAAGTAAATTAAAGTTAAGTAAATTAAAGTTAAGTAAATTAAAGTTAAGTAAATTAAAGTTAAGTAAATTAAAGTTAAGTAAATTAAAGTTAAGTAAATTAAAGTTAAGTAAATGAAGTTTAAGCTTCCTCATTGTAAACTTTTTTTTACTGCTGTGTGACTTGGTACTTTTTTGTAGAAAGTTATAGGAGATGTAGAGAGGAAAAGTCTAACAGCACCTTTCAAAAGAAAACAAATTACAGCATAAACAAGAAGAAACTTGTGTTTGTTTTCGTTATTAGGTGGATTTTGGTGTGTAAACGAAATTAGGGGAAATATGAACTGAAATCTTTTTGAGGAACCACACAACAAACAACTTAACTTTAACAACAAACAATTTAACTTTAACAACAAACAACTTAACTTTTACAACAAACAACTTAACTTTAACAACAAACAACTTAACTTTAACAACAAACAACTTAACTTTAACAACAAAATACTTAACTTTAACAACAAACAACTTAACTTTAACAACAAACAACTTAACTTTAACAACAAACAACTTAGCTTTAACAACAAACTTCTTGAAACGTAAAAGTTGATGTGCAAAAAATAGACTGCCAATTAGTTTGGCACATAGCTTCCTTGCATCCTCTCACGTACTTTTTTTGATTTTATGCTTTTACAAGCTGTATATGATTGTCTAATTTATTTAAATGTTTCCCCCGTATTTTTTAATGTCAAAATTGTTTTGATTTTTTACACATGAAATTAAAGTATCAACTTAGCTACATTTTAAGAGCACGGTTGAAATACGGTTGGTATACGCTATCTGCGGGCTACCTTCGATAAACCAAGTTTTTTTTTTTTTTTGAAAAATCAGATGAGTGAGAACTTTTGAACATATGGGTGTAAAAAAGTGTATGTTTCTGCACATGTTGAGGAGAGACAAATGAGCTTAGAACTAGAAGGTTGAAACTTATATGGGATCTACAATGGGCTAATTATGACCTACCATAAAAATTTCATTAAAATCGAACATGTAATTTTTAAGATATGTTGGTTCGCGAAAATTGAGTGACTGACAGACGGACTAAAAAATGTTCCCTGATGTCTAAAACGGATTTGAAATCGGAGACAAATTATTTTAGTTGTGAAAGTTCTTCAAAACGATCATCTAGCTTCCGGTTCCTTTGACAAGCTCGGAAGCAAAAATGGGGGAAAATTAAATAAATTTGACACTAATATAGGTTTTGAAAGCATACAATCATTAAAGTGTACGAAATATAGGACGCGAGGGAGCTATGCGCCGATAATTTTGAAATATGGCATAGATGTGTCTTGAAGTAATTATTTTCATGTTTTTTTTTTTAAATGAGGTCTACTGTTCATAGAACTGCTATTTTTTGCATTGATATACAATCGGACGTCGTTCCGAAATAAATTCAGGCAATAGGACCATTTAAACTTTAAAAATTTATTTTATTAGTTTGTGGTCCCCTGTTAGTTTAAATGCTGATAAGTGTTGGTTCAAAACGGGGTAATAAAGGTAAAGGTGTAGATGATTTGCTTCATAAAATTGGCTATATTTCGTCCCGAGAGGGACATCTTCAAGCCTGATATGCTGATGTAGTGTTCTAAAAAAGGTAGTAAAAATAAAGATTTAAATCATTTTTGAAAACAAAAAGTCGTCTGAAAATAAACTTCTAAGCCACATCAATGAATCATATATCTAGTATCACATAATTATAACATTAACTATATATATATNATATATATTTTTATATAAAAAACACAGAATTAAATTGGACACAAAAAAACTTGTTATATAAATTATTTTGAAAAGGTAACTACATTTTTTTAAAAATAAAATAATTTATACCTTTAAAAAATTTTAATTTTATGGGATAGTATTACGTTATTTGTATTAACAAATGTATGGATAAATTAAATGTACATCGAGAACGTGATATGTAATTAGTAATTACAAATGTAAAAAATAAATATAGATATTAATGTACATTCCCATCAGTTTCCAACAGTTAACTATACTGAACACATCTTTTAGATTTACATATTTTACAGCATCTTCTAAGATGTCATTATGCATAGAATCAGCGAAAATGTTCATTCATACGTGATTTGCAATCAATTTTCATAGTTAGGGCTTGCATTCTCCATGAAGAACATTCCGGATTATCGAGGATTTCGGATTACCGCGTGTCGGGGTCCTACTGTAGTAATAAATCAACTCATACGTTTATGGTGTATTGGATCTTAAAGTTTTATTGATAGGCATAAAGAGAGCATAAATAAAACAATTATAATCTTACGAACAACGTTCAAAATTAGATAGAGATTTGCAAATCTTTATATAGGAATGTGATTATACATAAACAGGTTATTAAAATGAGGAATAGGGTAATTTATCATTGAGAGCTGCTTATAATGATTGAATAATGAATGAAGTCATAGCCAGTTGTCGGAGCTCATTAATTCAAGATGAATCACAGCCATCAGCTTGAATATGGAACAGTGAGTATTTAGCATTAACCAGATGACGTTAGTCCATGACGTCCGATATCAAAATGTAAGTGTAAAATAATACAATCATAAAATGTTTTCCAGTATTTCATACCGAACATGTCTGTTTGATAGTACGATTGTTAAGACAGCTTAACTTATCTATCAGCATAAATAAATAACTTATAAACAAATGTAAAATAAGAACAAGAAAGGCGCGCTTCACGTAAGTACGTGAGGCGACAATCGCCGGTTTCTGTAGTACAACTTAGTTAAAATTATCAGGTGTTACATTTGCATATTCTTTTTCGACACTTCAAGACCTTTAAATTGATGTATAACATGCCATGGTAAATAACAACTTTTTTTGTCACCCTCCATATTGGCCGCCATCTTGAATTACGTGTGTTATTTTAATAATTGCATATTCTTTTTATAGACTTCAAGACCTTTAAATTGATGTATAACATGCCATGGTAACTATAAACTTTTTTTAGTCACTCGCCATATTGGCCAGGCCGCCATCTTGAAAATATTAAGTGTAGAAACTCCAAAATGCGCCCAGCTGCATCAAACGCCGAGATGCACCTGTGTGCCAAATTTTATGTTTCTAGGTATTGTAGTTTATGAATTGAAACAAGCCAACGGACAAACGACTCCAACGGACAGACGGAAAGACGGACAGACAGAGTCGTTATATAAGGTTTCTTTTTGTACTTTGTACAGAAACCTAAAACTAAGTCAGTATATTATATCTAAAATGAAACAGAGTATATTATAAAAACCTTGTATTGATTATATCTTGTCTTATCTTCAGAACCGTCATCTATTTATATAAAATTAAAGTTTTGTCTGTACATTGGTCAAAAAAGAAAAAAAAAAAATCATTTCATACATTCCGAAAACCGATTCCTGCATTCACTTTTTTCTTTTCTAGTATGTATATGTATATGTGTGTGTGTGTATCTCCACCACAGTTTGACTTTATAAGCGCAAAACTGGTTAAACGAAATCGATTAATTTTTTCAGAGGTGAGCGCTTGGTACATGTTGTAGGCTTGGTTTCATCGAAAAATATTGAGTGAACCAAAGTTATTAAGATTTTATTTTAAAAAAAAAGAAAAAGATATATATTGTGACCAAAACCACTGACTCGCTAATCAAAATTTTTGGGTACTTCTAGGCCACCTAGAGACTCGCGGTTTTTTGCGTTTGGTAGAAAATAGGCCAAACCAAAAAAAAAAAAAAAAAAAAAAAAAAAAAAAAAAAAAAATTCAAAAAGTTAAAAATTTATTCTAACCTTCCTTAAAAAATAGATGGCAAACCTTTACGGTTTATTTTGGAGGCTTATTGCTGCTAAATGGTAAATCGTATTGAAAAGCAGATTGCACTAGCGGCAACTGATTTTAAATTATCTACAACTTTGATCTTATGTCTCTTTGTCTTACTTCCTGATTCCTGATCGTACTCCGGCTTAAAAATATATATCTTGGAACGGGTAAGGCAAGATACTTTAAAATAGATTCAATAAAAATAATGACGATTTAATAAAAATACTTATGAAGGCGATTGTTTCACGTCTAGGTAATAAATGGTTGTAAAATTAAATCAATATTTTAAATGTCCGCCATATTGATTTGGCTTGGCTAATTATGTATATTCCAATTTCATTTACATTTACTACTAATATTTTTCCAGAGAAAAAGATGTAAAATGAATAAATCATTTTTATTTTCTCGTGATGACAAGACGTTAGTGTATATTTTTTTATATAAAAAAGCAAGAGTAATATGATAAAATTGAATGGCATTGCTATCAGGGTATCAGATGATAGCCAGATTATAAATTAAACGAGAAAAATCTAGGGATAGGAGAAAAAAAAAAGTAATAAAAATAAAAGTTAAGTGCCGAGTTTCGAACCCTCGGGCGAGGGGTTTTTCTCCAATCTCAATATCGAAACTTAATCTCGCAACGGAAGCCAGCTATAAATAAAACTGATACCATAATTATCATTATACGGCCTTCAACAGTGCAACAGACGCTCACTCTAATAAATGTATACGTAGAAAAAAATATTCTGCCAATTAGTGTGGCACATTGCTTCCTCGCGTACTTGATGATAAACGTATCACGCCAATTAGTGTGGCACATAGCTTCCTCGCGTCTTATCACGTACATGATGATAAACGTATCACGTGCTTAATGATGGTATACTTTTACAACCCAATTTTGTCTAATCCCCCACCCCCTTTTTAATCTCTCAAAATTGTTTATTTTGATATTATTTTTTTTACTACGTTTTTATTAGCTTGCTTTCTTGTTTGTTTGTTTGTCTAGTACTAATCTTACAATCGATTTTTTTTACTAACATCTTCAGTAGCTAGACATTTGAAACTTTTAGAATAGCTCAGAACACGAGTACAATGCATTATTTTGATACTTTTAGTAATTTTTCAGCAGAATTTAATTAGTTTTTCAGCAAATTTGATGTATGGAAAGTTAGTTCGGAAAAAAACCGCAGTTTATTTTAATTGTTTTGACATATCCATATTTTCGATCTTCATTTTTGACGGGTTTCAAATTTATAATTTATGACAGAAAATTTAAAAACGTAGTTTAAAAAAGTTCATTTTACCGTGCAATTTTTTTATAAAGACTAGGGTGCTCTCCCCCCTACTCGCTTCGCTCGTCAAAAAGCAGCCGCTGCCTTGAACCTTCGCACAATTTGACAAATTTGTGTGTTTACAAAACCTTTTTAATAATGTAGAGAGAAAAGTATCAAATTAGCAGAGAAAGTTGAAATTTATATGGGGCCATCTGTGATCTATAGATGAGTACTTAAGTAGATAAAGGTATTAATAAAGAAATCTTTGTGCGTATGTGGAAGAGAAACCAGTAGTCTCAGAAGGTTGACACCTGTATGAGACCATCAGCAATGTGCTAATTATGACCTACCACCTACATTTAATTAAAATCGGACCAGTAGTTTTTAAGAAATGTTGGTTCGCAATAATTTAGTGACAGATCTCCACAAAGATCATAAAAATACTCTCTGATGATTAAAACGGATTTTTTCCTTGATCTTTTAGGAATCGGGGACACACTAAAGTTTCGTACAAATCGATCACATAACTTCCATTAAATCAATAAGCATTAAACTAAAATATAAACATCTAATCTATCTATATTATTAAAAAAGTTTTGTTAACAAACAAGTTCAGTGAGAGTGACATACTTAACTGAGTGTAGAGTGCGTTAGGAGATACCCCTCTAGAAGAGGGTTGAGTCCGGGGGGGAAAGGGAGAGCTTGAGAGTGACATAATACTAACTGTGTAGACAGAGTGAGGGAGATATATTATATTCGTCCGAGAAGAGGAAAGCCTGTAAGGCAGAACTTGAGAGTAGGTATATTAGATTGTCAGCGAGAAAAGGAAAGTAGATAGTAGTTGCGCCTACCTCAGCTGCTATTCTACTTCCCTTCTCATATTCCATAACTATACCTTCCCGTCTTTTCGGGGTTTCACGAGCGAAGCGAGTAGGGGGCAGAGCCCCCTAGTCATTAAGAATAATATGGTTCTTTAAAGTAAAAAGTCAGTCAATTAATGTGCCACATAGCTTCCTTGCGCCCTATTTCGTACGCTTAAATGATTTTATGATTTTACAACCTATTATTGTCAAATTTATTTAATTTCCCACCTGTTATTTAAATCTGATTTTTTTGTCTTGTATTAAATTATTAATTTAGCAAAATTTAAAGAGTGCAAACGGTTTAATTAAGCTGGGGCTATTGTGGGGTACTTTCGACAAAACCGTATAAATTTCATATAAATTATATATCAGATAAATATACATTTCATGATATAGGTGTAAATAATTGTATGTTTGTGGAAGAGAAACTAATGGACGCAAAAGGTTGCTACTTTATATGTGACTAACTATGAGCTAATCATGACTTATCCATATCCATCCATATTTCATTAAAATCGGACGAGTAATTTTAAAGAGATTTTGGTTCGCATAAATTGAGCGAGAGACGGATCGACGGAACAGATGTCTGAAACGGATTTCTCTCTTGGATTTTTTTTTTTTAAATCGGAGAAATAAAATAGATTTTTTAAAGATGTTTAGTTGACTTCTTTTGAATTTCAAACTGAGGCGAAGGTATTTATTTGGAATAAAAGTCCTGCTGTTGAAGAACGATTTTTTTAATCGTTATTTATAATTTTATCTACGATTGATACGAAATATAAACATTGTATCTCTGTTTAGATGCGTAGAAAGTGATTCTTTACATACTTTTATTCATTGCGCATGCGCGTCTCATAGTTCTGAAGAATTCCTCTTCTTTTCCACCCTAGGGCTGTAAAGAAGAATTCTTCACCTTTACGCACGATTAGCGAGTTTGTTTACATTTAACAAAACTAATTTGATGTTTTTAATAAAAGTAACTGTTAATATCAAGATTTTTTTTGTGAAAATCAATGAGTGATTTAAGTGATTATGACAAATATGAAAAGAATAATACGCCTCCCGAAAAGATTAATTTGGCACAAAATATAACTAATGAATTTATGTCATCTTTATCGAAAGAGAAATATGAACTTACATACACGAACTTTTTATTATTTTTTTCTGTATTTATTATTAAAATCTAACAATCGTAGATAAAGTAAGGTACGTAACTCGTGCGAAAACGGCAATTTTCTTTGCTCGTGTGGTTTTACTATCCTCGCTATCGCTCGGGTCCTAACTCCACACTCGCATGCAAAAATCTTTTTCCGCACTCAACGCGTAATGTACTATTATATGTACGATTTTTTATATGAAAAAAAAAATCGTTCTTCAACAACAGGACTTGTCTTCCAAATAAATACTTTCGCCTTAGTTTATAATATTTTCGTTCTTCAGAACGATCACATAGCTTCCGTTATCTTCGGTAAGCTCGGATCGGAAGCTAAAAAGAATAAAGATAAGTTTATCAAAGATATTATATAATCAAGAAGGAAATCAATAAAAATCATAATTTTCTGTTAAGTTTTATCTTGACTTATATTGATGTAGCTGGTTTTTTTTTTTAGAGATGGCCGAAGTAGAGAGGGATAGATAGTTAATTTTTTTTCTCTCTTTTTTTTTTATAAATGGATTTGATTATGGGGTTTCGTGTTTTAAAGTGGGTAGCGGTGGACATGGAACAGAAAGTCAAGAGCTTGGGGTCTTCGAATTGTCCTACTGTCAATGTATATTGTAATCGATATCTTCCTTCAACTGGATTCTAAACTTAAGTATTAGTGAGCTCATATATATATATATATATA
>KZ651395.1:162876-182593 GCA_001010745.2 Gerris buenoi
ATATATACATATTTATAAATGCCTTTTGGCTTATAAAATGCTCAAGTAACACTAGCAAAAAATATTAATCGACTTTATACAATCAATATTCAAAGCATAGTATCAATTTTACGGTGTGAAATACAAGAAAGACCAAATTATATTTGCGATAAGCTTTCTACTAAAAGCGAAGGCAAAACAGTTGTAAGTTTTAATAATCTGATGTTAAGATAGGATATAAAAGTGTGGGTTGTAGAAATGGATTATTTGACATTTCAGAGCTTATAGTTATATCGATATTGTAAGTTTTCTGCCTTCGTATAGCATGTTTGATAAACGTAAATACACATAAGGTTTGTTCCAACCACACTTCGAACTAGTTTGAATCTGTCCGACGCATGCGCAACGGATCACAATTGATCGTTTTTCGCTAACGCGCATGCGTCATACAGTTTGAAGTGTTGTTGGAACTTACCTATACTACAGTTAATCCTTAACTATCACGATAGTACCGTCCCCGTCCCAAAAATACGCCGCGAATGTTAAGATATTAAATGTATGGGAAATAAGGGGGAACGTGTAAGAGGTGTATGAGGTATAGTTAACTATATACAACCAGGGATGTATTATTAGTGTCAGAACGCCGTTCTGGTACTGCTTTAGTGGATAAAACCTTATTGTATAATTCTTACGTTTTACTTGATAATTCAGTGTAATTTCGTTGTTTGAATATGTATTTATTTAAGTAACAATAGGCAGCTAAATGGGATTTTACTGACAAGTGATAAAGTTGGCCTCCGACCGGAGGTGAGGAAGCATACATTAGTTATTTGTGTAACTAGGCAGCTAAATGGAATTTCACTAACGAGTAAGTTAGTCTCTCGGAGACGGAGTTAAAATAAATAAACAGGCTATGAAAAATAACTGCCGGGGCGAAGCCGAGGCAATGAATACTCGAGGCAGAAAACGTCTCCTTTGCTGCCTTGTTGCATACAATATTTTATCTACTCACGCTATTTAGATAAAAGATGGAAGCTTAGGTATAACATATAATACATTAATAAATTTAACATTGGTTTGTAATAAAACAAATATAATACTAAAATAAAATTAACACAAATTAAATAAAAGTCAGATAATATCTCCCTGACTGTTTCAATTCCTTCCTGCTTTTAATATTTTAATGACAAATCAGCGACAGCGAAATAGTATTTTCCAGCCTAAAAGTAATTAAGGCAAAGCTTAATTTTACAACCGTGAGTAGATAAAATTATAATATAGATTTGTCAATTTCTTGTTATGGGATTTTTAGGGGGTACTACTGTACTAAAACTATTGTGTTATATTCGTACAATTGCAGTGCGGTTGTCTTTTGCTTAATTCATACACAGTATAATATAAACATTTATTAAAACAAGTATTTGTACATTTCGTTTTATATCTCATTCATAATACCTCAGCTAACTTTGTTAGTGACATTATTATTATAAATGTTGTGAGCCAATGTAAATTCAACAAAACAAAACAAAAAAAAATAAATAAAAAAAATAATCGGTACGGTAGCTAATCATGTAATCAACTATGTTTCTTAATTCCAAGTGGGATTTACTTTTGTAAACAAAACATTTTTGCAGCAGTTTTTGTAAAATTTAACTATCAAAAAGTTATACTAAAGTATGGTTTTGAAGAGATTAATCTTAGAAGAGTTTAATCTCTTTCTTTTATGTATTTGTATTTATATTGTACATGCGTTGAATACTACCAAAAACTTAAAAATGAATTCTAATTGATTGTACTAGGTACAGGAACTAATCGGGTACTTTATAATAATTATAAGCGATATTTCTCGGTCTAGTTCTATTGTCGTGAATGTCGACTGCTAGACTTTTGTAAAATTGAAAGCTTAATTCGGGATTACGTATCGTTACTGACAGAGGAAATTATTCTTCAGTGTAGCTCAGTTGGTAGAGCGCTATACTGGAATTATGGAGGCCCGTGGTTCGAGTCCCGGCGCTGGAGTCTATTTTTCTCTGTCTGTCTCCCGTTGTTAATAATAATAATTATAATTTGATTTAAATTAAACCTTAAAATTTTTGTAGTATGAATTCTACCAGAAACTTAACAATGAATAAATATTTAACGTTAAAAACCATGATGCTCTTTAACTTGGGTTGTCAAAAAGTCGTCCCCCCCCCCTCTTAACTTTTGAACGGTTTGAGATAAATTAATGAAACTTAGGGGATCTCTCCCATGCAAATGGAAGTTTGTTTTCATGCAATCGCCCAGTAGGGGCTACCACCGACTTTGCCCTTGCCCCCAATGATGAATACACACACACACTTCCCTTTACCTGGCACAGATCTCCCAAGTTCCATTACTTTATTTCTAACCGTTTAGATTTTGTAACGATCTAAGTGTTATTTATTTTTTTACTATTTCGAAAGGGTTATTTCGCTACCTTTGCCCACCTGTAGGGGGCAAAATATTGGTGATAGAAAAAATAGTTTCAAGTAAAAGTTTATAATTTTTCACCGTAGAATCCAAATATCCCATCAAAAATATATACATTCCAATTTGAAATTTTGAAGTTGCTTGGCCTGGGGGCAAAGTGGGTGGTTGCCCCTCGTGGGTGATTGCATTTAAACAAACTTCCCTTTGCATGGTAGAGATCCCCCAAGTTCCATTAATTTATCTCAAACCGTTCAAAAGTTATGAGGGGGGGGGGGGGAGACTTTTGGATTATCTTGTTTGTATAGACCAGATACTCTTGTCATCGTATACTCATTACTGCTAAAATAAAAATGAACAATAAATCTTTCATAACAATATACGAGATTTTTAGATCATCTTCATTACTTCAATTACTTCATTGTAAAAATATAAAACATGAAATAAGATATAATAATTAATGAGTATAAATCATATAAGAATTGTTTTTCTTTTTTTTTATTCGTGTATAAGAGGTACAATTTATCTTCATGATTATCAAAGTTTTATGAGCTTCGTTTGTATTTTTTTTTTTTCCTTTCCCTTTTTTTAGCCATGATGTTGTTTGACTATAAATTACTTGTAAATAAGCTAGTAAATGATGTTTGCTTAGTACTCAAGTCTCGGGGCTCCCTAGAGGCACTTTTTACACAGCGCAGTATATCGACCTTTGCCTCGCAGCATTTGCTGCTTTTAGTTTCTTTTCTAAGGGGGAGGGGAGAACCTAGTTAACTAATGTTAGCAAGTATGATTAAATATTAATATGTATTAATATTAATATTGTTAATTAGGCATTTATAGTCATAATAAAATAAATGAATCATTTTTTTTTATCTTTAAGCATTTGAGAAAAACAATGTTACACTTAACTCTACACTGGGTTCCGCCTTGGAGCTTCACTTCATACCCCCACCCCTTACCTTGGTTCCTTCCTCCGTCCCTCTATGTGGGCCTACTCTACCCCTACTCTGTACTGTTAGTTTAGTCATAAATGCTTGTAAAATATGTTGTTAGTAGTTTAGTAGAGACTTTACTCTTACTATGCTAACACTGAAGATGATATAAAATCTCGAAACGCCTGTATTAATTATTAATATTTAACTTTTATTGATGACAATATTGTTGTGTTACTTTCTATTTATCTTTCTAGTCATAATTATGAAGCAGTATAACAAAATCTCAGTCACAACAACCTGTTGTTTAATTAAGCAATAAAATTTTAATGAAAGTACAGATCGAGATCGACAAATTACATAAATAAGTACACGGAAATATGAAGTAAACTTTATCAAGATTTAGATGATATGTTGTTGTTTATTATCTCTTTAGATTTTACCGTAGTTTACAGTTCTTAGGTTATTTAATTGCTTAAAAGTGCTTCATAGGACTTAAATTTTTATTAATATTAATTGTTGATATCTTTGTCTTTATGTATTAATAATCTTTTTGCTTCCTAATTACCGAAGGTAACGGAATATAATATGTGATCGTTCTGAAGACAAAACAATGTTTATGTCTCCGATTTCAAAAATGTCTAAACATAAGTCTGCTTCAGACATTAGGGAACATTTTTGGTTAGTCAATCTATTTGTCGCTCAATGTTTGCGAGCCAACAAAACATATCTTAAAAACTAACTTCGTCCGATTTTAACGGAATTTAAATAGTATGTCATAATTCATAATTAGCCCATTGTCGGTCCCATATAAGATTTAACCTTCTACACCCATGTGTTTTTCTTCCTCATGCGCACAAAAATACATTTATCTACGATTGATACGTAATATAAACATTACTTCTCTGTTTAGATTTGTAGGAAGTGATTCTTTACACACCTGTATTAATTGCGCATGCGTGTCTCATTGTTTTGAACAATTCCTCTTTCTTTCCACTCTAATGACGTAAAGAAGAAGAATTCCTTTTTTTCCACTCTAGTGACGTAAAGAAGAAGATTTATCAACTTTACACACGATTAGCGAGTTTGTTTACATTTAACATAACTAATTTGATGTTTATTTAATAAAAGTAACTGTTTGTATCGAATTTNTACACCAGATCTCTCTTACATTTAAACGACTTATTATGTTCTTACATCGTCCTTTGTGTTTTTATATATGTACTTTTGTTTCTGTAAATCTTTTTTATTGTGCTCTTTATAATACGGTGAAATGTAATATCTTGTTTTTTTATACCTCTTAAAGAGCAAATAAGACTCCGTAATTATTCTGCTCTCTCTACCAATGAAAATAAGCTTCATTCACATCCTATGTGTTTTCTTAAATTAAAAATAGAACGTTTTTTTTTTTAAACCACAAATCATAAATTAAAGACTAATATAAATTTGAAACGTGATCTTCACCGGGTTTTTGAAGATGAAATTGAGATGAATTATCTAAACGCTGAACCATTCGCACCGGATTATTTGGTTTAATTATTATAACTAGTTAAGTCAGTTCATAAAGTATAGGATGTCTTGTTTGAAAACCCCATATATTCTCTTACATTTCTGATAACATAAAGACCATACAAATATTATTAGAAGCTCCTAATTATACGGGAAAAGGCATGTGTACTTTAAAGAACTAATCTAAGATGTAATTTGTATTATCTATTTTGTTTTCAGGTTGCATTCCTGTGGGTATAGCCGTAGCTAGCATTTATTTAAAATGTCTGCTCTCTATAAATTTTGTTAAATTGATTTTTTAAAAATCAAAACGATTTTAAGTTTTAAAAAAACCGTTTCCTCTGGTTATTTATATTAAGGTTTTCTTCAACTTTATCTTGAATTTGTTCTCCGCATATAAACTACTAAAAGGTTTGTTTCTTTCACTTACTAACTCCTTATTTCACAGAAAAATGAATTATGCGAAAATTTTAATACCTGCAAATGTAACAAGTGCGTTACATTTGAAACAGAGAGATCTGCAAAGTGTATAAATATTACTTCGCTCTTCTAAAAATAACAAATTTAAAATCACATTAATTGAGATATATGTATATACAGCATTGAGCTATGAAGTTACACCAATTTCAAAAAGAAGTATGTATCTCATTCAAGTCCTTCCTTAGGTTTTTATTTAATACCCTTCGCAACTCTCTCTATCTCACTCTCTCACTCTCCCCCCTTTCTTTCTCTCCCTCTCAATCTCTCTCACTTCTCCTATCTCTCAATCTCACTATCACTCCCTCTCACTTCTTCTATCTCTCTTTCACTCCCCATCACTCTCTCACTTCTCCTCTCTCTCTCTCCCTCTCTCTCTCTCTCTCTCCCATCTCCTCCTCCCTCTTTCTCCCATCTTCTCTTCCATCTTTCTCCCCTCTCTCTTTCTCTCTCCCATCTCCTCCTCTCTCTTTCTTTCCCCCCTTCTCTTTCTCTCCCCCCCCCCTCTTCAAAAAAAACAACCTTATATAAGTACAATTTTAGATCATTAATAGGCTTACTACCTATAATAGGCTTAATAGGCCTACTACCTATTGACTTATAATTTTCAATAAATTTTAGTCCTCATGGAGGTAATATTAAAAAATTTAAAAACTATCAATCCACTTTGAGTGTTACTTCATTTGGCCCTAAAGGTGAGTACAATACACTTGTGTGCTACGCACTTTCCGGTCGTGGGAGGTTCGTATAAATGAAATAATTCGCAGCGCACACGCACACATTCCGCGCAAGCGTTTAGGTTTCCGACAATATAGACTTGTCTTTGTCTATTTCTTAATGATTTATTCCTTTTAATCTAATTATTTTATAATTGACAGTGAAGCTTGTCTTATACTGGCTGTTTACTGTTTTAATAATATAACAATTTTATTATGAAACAATTGTTTTGTTTTTTTTTTACGTGGAGAGAAATTTCTTCTAAATACCCTACAAAGATAAAGGGATGAGTCTAGTGACACAAATTGGACTCGGACGAGACTTAAGGTGATCGATTAAATGTTTCTGCTTCTCTAATTGCTACATTTCCCGTCTAGAGTCGCAAATTTAAAATTCCAAATAAATTTAATGTCATTACTATGTTTCTCGTTTTGTTTAGTGGCAAAAGATGTAATTTGTATTTTCTATTTTGTTTTCAGGTTGCATTCCTGTGGGTATAGCCGTAGCTAGGCAGAGAATTCAGCCGTATACACCTCCTCTAGGTAAAACATATTATTTTACACCAGATCTCTCTTACATTTAAACGACTTATTATGTTCTTACATCGTCCTTTGTGTTTTTATATATGTACTTTTGTTTCTGTAAATCTTTTTTATTGTGCTCTTTATAATACGGTGAAATGTAATATCTTGTTTTTTTATACCTCTTAAAGAGCAAATAAGACTCCGTAATTATTCTGCTCTCTCTACCAATGAAAATAAGCTTCATTCACATCCTATGTGTTTTCTTAAATTAAAAATAGAACGTTTTTTTTTTTAAACCACAAATCATAAATTAAAGACTAATATAAATTTGAAACGTGATCTTCACCGGGTTTTTGAAGATGAAATTGAGATGAATTATCTAAACGCTGAACCATTCGCACCGGATTATTTGGTTTAATTATTATAACTAGTTAAGTCAGTTCATAAAGTATAGGATGTCTTGTTTGAAAACCCCATATATTCTCTTACATTTCTGATAACATAAAGACCATACAAATATTATTAGAAGCTCCTAATTATACGGGAAAAGGCATGTGTACTTTAAAGAACTAATCTATAATTTAGTTAATGGTAAAAAGTTCATGTTACATTATTACAAAAGTATTCTTAATTTGATTTTGGAAATTACATTTGTAATATCGGTTTGTTTTATTAGAGAATGTTATTATATTCTCTAATTCTTAACTAATGAATGATTTATTATAATAGAATTTTATTAGTGAATGATAAAATTAATATTATGTAGTTTAAAATTCCAATTTTGAACTTTGTGTGACGGCTTTCGGCTTTTAGAAGTTCGATTTTTGCTTCCGATCTTACAGAACGTAACGCAAGCTATATGATCGTATGGAAGAACCTAAATTATGTATGTCCAATTTCAAACATTCAAAACATCAGAGAACATGTTTGGCTCCGTGTTCTGTCTGCCTGTCGCTCAATGTTTGGGAACTGGCATCTTAAAAAGTACTTGTCCGATTTTTATGAAAATTGGATGGTAGGTCATAATTAGCCCATTGTTGGTCCATTATAAGTTCAAGTGCGACCATTTCTTTATCTTCCAAATGCGCACAAATATGCCCTTATTTATACCTGTATATTTGAAAGTACTTGGATGGTTTGTCGAAAGAAGATCGCAGATTAGCACTAGATGAACTTCAACCGTCTGCGCTCTTTATATTTTGCTAAGTTGATACTTTATTTAGTGTAAAAAATCAAAACAATTTTAACTGTTTTAAAAAAACGAAGGGAATATAAATAAATGTGACAATAATAAGTTGTAAAAGCACAAACCTATTAAAGTATACGAAATAGAACGCGAGGAAGGTCCTCACTAATTGGTAGATCATTTTGCAAGCTTTTATTTTACTTGGAATGTTTCGGTTCGGGTCAAATCTTTTGATGTTGATATTTAAAGCAGTTATCCTCAACCGATTGAATTGAAATGTTGCATGCACGTTTAGTTAGGAGCACAATACATGGTTTGCTAAGTGACATCACAGCCCAAGATGGCGGACTAGTTATTTTTCAAGTTCGCCCATGATATGGGTGTCAAATGAAAGGGTTTGCTGACGAAATGTTTTTTACTGTTATATTTTTCTCTTAAATACTGATAGTTTCTTCTAAGAATTACTTGTTTATCGAGACTGCTTCGAATGTTCTAAACATGTTGTTCTTGCAGTGTTGATTCCATCATTTAAAGCTTGGACGTTACTGGTTTGTAGTTCGGACACCTGGCTTTAGCTTGCCTTGGCTATGTTGATATGCCGTCTCAGAATGGGCTGGTTGCGAGTTGCGACCCAACTAGTGTCACGTATCTCCACCAGATCGCACCACCACCATCGGCCTCCCCCTACTCTTTCCACCTACGTCAAGTTCGTCAGATAAAAAACTTCCCACTCCTTGGTCTTGCCGCATCCCACTCCCGTCCTGGGGAGAGATATCGACCGCCATTCTCTCACTCTCCTCGTCACTCCACCGTGTGCCGTGCTCCGTTCCATTCCTTTCCCCTCTCGGTGCCGGCTCCATTCCTCTCCGTCTAAATGCTTCCTGACCTAATCCCACCCCCGTACTTTGATGACTCCCCCGTCCAACTTCATCCCCCTCGCAATCACTCCCCAAGGCAACTTGATCTTTCTATTTTTCTCATACACTCGGCTATTTGATTCTCTACATCTGTTTCACTTCTTGTCATTTATCCCTTTTTTCCTTTTATGCAATTTTCATCATTTTTTCGTTTTATTATTGTTCCTCTTTAGACGCTTCTATAATCTATTTACTGTTTATATTTTTTTCCTTTAAAAAGTTTTTTTTAAACAAAAATCCCAAGACCAAGAGATAACATTACATTCTTTGTAGATCTCATGAGTAAAAAAGTTTTATTTATTTACTTTAAAAGTTCGTAATACCATCCACAAAAAAGATTAAAGTTCGTGTATACACTGCATGAATAAAAAAATTTGTCTTTAAAATACTTTCTAAAAAATAGCCAATCCCAAAAAAAGTTATAATATAGATAAATAAAAAAAAGTATTATACATACAAAAGTATTTAATTATAAATGCACCTTTAATTTTAAGAAAAATAATCTGTTAATTAATTTGCTCATAGCTTCCTCGCTTCCGATCGGTTACTTTATAATGTTCTGATGTTTGGACCCATTACTTAATTTTTCCCCTTAATTTCAAATCTGTCAAATTTATTTTTAAAGAATACATTTTTTTCTCCAAATTCAAAAATTCTAAGACAGAATTCTTTTGCAGACATTAGAGGAAATTTTTGGTCCCGTGTCTGACTTGATGATCCGCTTAATTTTTTCTAACCGACCTTAAAAACTACTCGTCCGATTTTATTGAAATTTGGACGGTGGATCATAATTAGCCCATTGTTGATCCCATATAAGTTTTAACCTTCTACGCCCATTGTTTTCTCTTCCGCATGCGCACAAACATACATTTATTTATATCTGCAAATCTACTTATCTGATATTTAATAAATTTGCATTGTTGGTTGAAAGTTGACCGCAGATAGCACCAGATTAATTTCAGCCGTCTTCGCTCCTTAACTTTTGCTTAATTGATACTTAAATTCATTTAAAAAGTTAAAAAAAAAAAAATTTACATATTAAAAAACGGGGGAAACAATAAATAAATTTATTCGTCAAAGCATAAAATCAATAAAGTACGCGATAGGATGCGAGGAAGCTTGTACCACTCTTAATTGGCAGTCTATTTTTTTAATTAGCTATTGATGAAGAATAGTTAAAAATATTAAATTATCATAAAGCTCAAACAGATCCCGCATGTCGGGTTCAGATATTGAAGTTTTATTTTATTACTGGAATTCCTCAGTTAATCGATCGCTAACGTCTAGTTCGCACTGGGATTCTTGGTCCCGATTTATGGTCGTAGGGTCTGTAGGCCCAATCAAATTCCTGTTGAGTCTTGGGCAATGAATGTTGAATCTCTCATGTACTATTCTCGGAACACATGTTGTGTGGACATACTCCTTACTGCGTCTACTTCATTTTGAAAAACCTTCTACCTTCTGAAGTGGTAGTGTGGTGTACTTACTAGTTTGTTCTTTCTACACTTCCAAATATACGGAGTGTGTTAGCCAGCTTGATATCACGAGAAAAGGGTGGCCTGATGTTGGGCTCTTGCGTGCAAATCTTATTCTCAATCCTTCCAAAAAGATACTTACTAAATCATTAGTGGTTAACCTAATAAAATCTCGGAAACCGATCCCATCTTCTAATGTGAGGGTATCCAATAGATTACGAGCGTGATTTTTCTCTAAGTAAGATAATTGAAACACTCCCGCAATTGCAAAGTTGTTGGACATCATCATCCCAAGAAAATTATCTTAAAGATGAATCTCGTTGCATCGGGCACTGAGGAAACGACTCTATGTTGCGGGGCAGAGTCGGGGCAGCCCTGACCCAGAACTACGACAGTAAATAACGATAATAATCTTCTTATGTACATCAACAAGGGATAAATCAAGACACGATCTTCACTCGCATCAAGACAGTACCTACCCCCATCAAGACATGATCTGCATCCCCATCAAGACAGGATCTACCCCCATCAAGACGGGAACTTAACCTATCAAGACAGGATCTGCATCCACATCAAGACAGGACCTAAACTCATCAAGACAGGATCTGCATCCGCATCAAGACAGGACCTACCCCCCTCAAGACGGGAACGTAACCTATCAAGACAGGATCTACACCCCCATTAAGACAAGACCTACTACCCCCATCAAGACATGATCTGCATCCCCATCAAGACAGGATCTGCATCCGCATCAAGACAGGACCTACCCCCCTCAAGACGGGAACGTAACCTATCAAGACAGGATCTACACCCCCATTAAGACAAGACCTACCCCCATGAAGACATGATCTGCATCCCCATCAAGACAGGATCTACACCCCCATTAAGACAGGACCTACCCCCCTCAAGACGGGAACTTAACCTATCAATACAGGATCTATACCCCCATTAAGACAGGACCTACACCTATCAAGACAGGACCTACCCCCCTCAAGACGGCAACTTAACCTATCAAGACAGGATATGCACCCATCAAGACAGGATCTATACCACCATTAAGACAGGACCTACACCTATCAAGACAGGACCTACCCCCCTCGAGACGGCAACTTTACCTTTCAAGACAGGATATGCACCCATCAAGACAGGAGCTACACCCACATCAAGGCATGACCTAAACCCATCGAGACAGGATCTACACCCAACAAGATGTCACCACTGAAAAATCTAGACATTAGTGTTTTTTCTTCTTGGAAGAGGAATGAAACTGAATAATATTACATTAACATTTTTCATTTATTCCTCGACATCATGTGGGACTTTAAAATTTTATGTTGATTTTTAAACTTAGTCGTAGAAAGAGAAAACTAGTGTGAATTTGCGACTCCGACACCACTCGTTGTCATTGTTTTATAAGGGAACTCGTTCACTCCCCGCAATTAGTGTCGCGATGTGACAGCGACACCACTCGTTGTCATTGTTTTATAAGGGAATCGTTCACTCCCTGCAACTAGTGTCACGATGTGACAGCGATACCACTCGTTGTCATTGTTTTATAAGGGAATCGTTCACTCCCGGCAACTAGTGTCACGATGTGACAGCGACACCACTCGTCATTGTTTTATAAGTATAAGGGAACTCGTTCACTCCCTGTAACTAGTGTCACGATATGACAGCGACACCACTCGTTGTCATTGTTTTATAAGTATAAGGGAACTCGTTCACTCCCTGCAACTAGTATCACGATATGACAGCGACACCACTCGTCATTGTTTTATAAGTATAAGGGAACTCGTTCACTCCCTGCAACTAGTGTCACGATGTGACAGCGACACCACTCGTTGTCATTGTTTTATAAGTATAAGGGAACTCGTTCACACGAATGACTTTGTTTAACTAGTGACATTTCTCATATAAAACATTGTAAACCAGTGTTATCGTATCGTGTTTCTAGTCGCTGCATTCAGAAATCTACCTTTATAATTTATACAGGCAATGTTTATTCAATCTTTTCAAATATGCAATATTTATGAAACTTGATATTCTAATGAATTATACTTGTCGATATTTTAATGATTGATGTTACTATATTAAGCGAAAGCTAATGATAAAACATTTCTGAAATTTGGAGATTAACTTCCCAAAGTAACCACAATATTACTAATTATTTTTAAATTAATGTAAACCACCAGAATATTAGTAATTGTTTTTAAATTAATGTAATTATTAAGTTCTGATACAAGGTCAGACGCCAGTTGATTGAGGTTTTCATTATAATTATTTTTAAAATTAATTATAAATACCTTGTTTTGAACATATGAGAACCACTCTAATTATCTCTACGCCCTCTCCCCAATCAAAACAAATTATGTAATTAACTTGAAATTGAAACCTTCTATCCCACGCTACTATCCGAGCCAATAAGGTGTCAACTCTTTGAGTAAATTTTTCAATGGTCGTAACCTTTAGACCTGATTAAGTATAAAGAGAGATATTTATCAGATGTAGGTATACTTAGTCTTTAGTGATCTAAACTTATCGTGGCGAACTCCGTGGCTGATTCTTTTTGATCATGTATAAACAATATGTGTATTATTCTCATCTGGTTTCGAGTTACACTGAACAGTTTTTTAATATTGTTTAATAATGAATAAATAAATTAATTAATCTAATTTGGATGGGTGTCATATCATAATTAGCCCATTGGCCCCATGTAAGTTTCAACCTTCTGCGCTCATTTGTTCCTTTTCCATATGAACTCAAACATACATTTATTGACACCTATATCTCCATAAGTATACTCATCTGATTGTAATCAAATATGGATGGTTTGTCGAAAGAAACAGATTAATACGTAATCATAATAACACTTGTATATTTATACAAAATATGATAGTAATTGAGCAGCTTAATAAGTAATTGATTTTTATATTTAACTTTGAATTTAGAAACATCAAAAATGTTTTTTAGATTTAGTGGAAGAGCATTGTGCTTAGCTATATATTTGTACTTGCATTACCTTCGATCAGTTGTTGATCTGTTGAAGGGAATTTGGTACAGATACTTGCCGGGTCGTCTGGTACCGGCCGTATATGGTATATCTTCTTAAATCATGTTTGCTACTATGAAGCCGTACCAGAGCAGCCAATTCAAACATATTCATCTATTTAACAACTTGTAGAATTTGAACAGAGGTTCTGAATTTGCCTGATTGTGTTGTTTCATTATTACTCTCAAAATAGTTTTTAGGGTTTTGTAGATACTTCTCAAAACCCTTATGCCGAGGGTGATGTGTCCGTCTGTCCGTCGCTCTTTGGTTCATAGGGCCCGAACCGTTCAAGCGAAAATGCTGAAATTTGGAACCCTGGTGCAACTTTTTGACCCAACCAGAGGAAAAATATACAGAAGTCCATAATTAGATTTGCGCATGCGCAATTCAAAAAAATGTGGTAAACTCAAAAATTTACATTTTTTTAAATTTTTGAGTGGGGTATCAAATGAAAGCTGCTGAAGAGTAGAACACAAATATATATATGCTTTTTTAAATTTTGCATTCCTTATAGGGGAAAAAAATCAAAATATACCCAAAAAAAAATTTCCCCCCCCCAACCACTATAGATTGGCTGGTGCTAAAATTTCGAAATAATTCATGCTAATGCCTTATTGTTGGGCGATGAAAATTCCGGGAGTTGATCCCAAATTTTTAAAAATTGTCAATTTTGGGCGCGAAATAGTGAAGTGCGCCCAAAATTTTATTTTTTTAAAATTTTGAGTTGGGTATCAAATGAAAGCTGCTGAAGAGTAGGACACAAATATATATTTGCTTTTTTAAAGTTTACATTCCTTATTGGTTTATTACTGATAAAAAACATTGTGACCCCCCGGGGAATCGAACCCGGACTCTTGAGATCGAAGACCAGAAATCATAATTACATAATGGGTATGCTTACTCATCTACAAAACCCTAAAAAGTACTTGGGGCAAGTACTTCCCTGTGATTTTTTGAGTTACGATTAATAGATTTAGTGTAAGAGTTTAGAGCCCCAAGCAATTATTCCATAGCTAAGCAGCGAGTTAACCGATGCAAAGTATATTACTTTTAACTGCTTTAAACTAAGGAACGTTCTTGTTCTGCCTAAAATGAGATTTTTGAAGATATAAGTGTAAATAAGTGTATTTTTGTGAGCATATGGCTGAGAAACAAATGAGCGCAGAAAGTTGTAACTAATATGGGACCAACAATGAGCTAATAATGTCTCACCATCCAAATTTCATTAAAATTGGACGAGTAGTTTTTAAGATATAGTGGTTCGCAAAAATTGACAAGACATTAAACCAACAATGTCCTCTGATGTCTGAAACGGATTTATGTCTTGAAATTTTTGAAAGAGGACACATAACATTTTTTCGTTCGGAAAGATTACATAGCTTCTGTTACCTTCGGTATGCTCGGAAGCGCAAGGCGCAAGAGATACTATGAACAATTGAGGCCAGACCTCTATAACTAAGCTAAGAACTAGAACTTCTATAACTAAGAAAATTTGGAAAGGTCTAGTCCTTGATTTTTAGTTTTTGATATTTTAGTAAAAAAGTAACATCTAAATTGTTGGCTTAGTTCATGAATTTGAAGGTTTCTTGTAGATTATAAAGATCGGAAAAATATTTTTGTTCTTCAGAACGTCCGTTATCTTCGGTAAGCTCGGATCGGAAGAAAAATAAAATTAAAATAATAAGGTAAATAAAAAGACGAGGTTTTAGCCGTTAAATTTCCTTTTAAGACATACTAAAGTTTAGTTTAACATAGAATTGGAAACATTATTACAGCTGTCTCTTGTGAAAATCTTTGCACAAGGCTTTGTGAAATGCCTTTTAAAATGGCTTTATAAAATGCTTTTAAAAAAGCAATTCAAAATAGCCACTAAAGAGCGCTTTTACTAAAACTGGATACATAAGATTTTAAGACCGATTTTGGTTATTCCATAGGTATGTATGAAATGATTATCCAAAATAATGAAGTATCCAAGAATTGTCTAATTCTGATAAATGTTGAGAAAAAACTTTAAAAAAAAATATTTCCCAACTTACCCCAACTTACCGAAGGTAACGAAAAGTATGTGATCTTTCCAAACGAAAATATTTTAGGTCTCGGATTTTAAAAATTCCACGACATGACATAAATCTGTTTGAAACATCAGGGAACATTTTTAGTTCCGTGTCTGTCTGACTATATCGGTCTGTTGTTGGCCTGTCAGTCAATCTGTCTGTGGGACTGTCGCTCGATTTTTGCGAACCAATATATTTTCAACTACCAATATATTTAACTACCCATCTGTTTTAACTGAAATGTTTATGGTAGGTCATAATTAGTCCATTGTTGGTTCCATATTAGTTTCAAGTTTCAACCTTCTGCGCCCATTGGTTTCCCTTCTACATGCGCACAAACATACATTGATTTACACCTATACTCAATCGGATTTTTTATTAAATTTGGATGATTTGTCAAAAGTAGCCCGCAGATATCACCAGATTAATTTCAACTGTAAGTGCTCCTCAAATTTTGCCAAGTTAATTCTTTAATTAAAGAAAAAAATAAAAACAATTTTGACAGTTTTAAAATATAATAGTTTTTATAATATAGTCCAGTCAAATGGTGCATAAAAAGAGCTCAAAGTGGAAAGTTCTGGTGTAATTGTTGTTTGTGGTTTACTTTATGTTTTTTTGGGTGCTGAACACGAATCTGAAGTTGTCCAACAAAATTTCCCGCGGTAAATATGAGAAATCATCGAAAAACTACTAAAAAAAAATATTTTTTATTTGTTTTCAGCTTATAACTTGCAAAGCAATCTATTAACGCAAAAAGTGGTCTAGTAGTAAAATAAAAAGGAGAAAATAACCTACAATTTATGTCTATAACATTTATTTGTACGTCGTACGGTTTTCACGCAAATGGGAGTTGAAATATTGGGAAGGCTTGGAGAGTGCTGAAGTGTAAACGGTTGGTGGCCGGACTGCGCTGGCAGTTAATTTTATGTTTTTCGGTGTGCTGAACACGAATCTGAAGTTGTCCAACAAAAATTTTACACGCAAATATGAGAAATCATCATAAAACCACTATCTTCTTTTATTTTTTTAGTGGATTTCGCCTTATAACTTGCAAAGCAAGCTATTTACGCAAAAAGTGGAGGAGTAGTAAAATAAAGAAGAGAAAAATACCTACAAATTATCTCTTTACCATTTTTTTGTAAGTCGAATGGTTTCTATGCAAAAGAGGGTTGAAATAACCGGGAAATCAATAATTTTTGAAAAATAGCAACAAAAATAATAGAACCTGTGTCTAAGAGCTCGCATTAGTACTTAAATACATATAAATTGTTCAGAAATTCGCTATATATTATTTTAAGAATAAGGTTTGTTGCTATTTTTCAAAAATTATTGATTTCCCGGTTATTTCAACCCTCTTTTGCATAGAAACCATTCGACTTACAAAAAAATGGTAAAGAGATAATTTGTAGGTATTTTTCTCTTCTTTATTTTACTACTTCTCCACTTTTTGCGTAAATAGCTTACTTTGCAAGTTATAAGGCAAAATCCACTAAAAAAATAAAAGAAGATAGTGGTTTTATGATGATTTCTCATATTTGCGTGTAAAATTTTTGTTGGACAACTTCAGATTCGTGTTCAGCACCCCAAAAAAACATAAAGTAAACCAATAACAACAATTACACCAGAACTTTCCACTTCAAACTACCATTTGACTGGACTAATAATAAAATGATTAAAATATACAAAAATAGAACGCGAGGAAGCTATGTGCCAAATACATTGGCAGATTATTCGTTTAAAGTTTTATATAGTTATACATATTTAGATATAAATATACATTAATGTATAATTAGAAGGATTAATTCACACCAACGAGGACATTATGTGGAACCCTCCAAAAGCATACTCTGAGGCGAAATCCAAAAATGAATTTTAGCTCCAAATTTGGGGGCGCACCAATGTAATGGGATATTTTAGGATTTAAATGCTGCATCTATACGAGGAAGTTTTGTCCGATTTATCAGACTGATATTTGTTTAAAAATAAAAAATTAAAACGTTTAGTTTATAAGATTTTAAATCTAAAAATAGTATTTTTAAAAATTTTACTCCTCAGTTTTTTCCAGTATTATGTATGTGTAAGGGAAACAAAATTGCATTGTTTTGGATTTAGTTTCATATTGAAATTTTAATGAATTTGAATTATTTCAGTTTCAGATGATACTCGTTGTCTGAGCGGATCAGGTAGTCAGATCAGCTGCCAGCTGCAAAGTCAGGGTAGCTGCAGTCAGCTCGGGAGCTGCTCCCAGCCTGCACTGAACTGTGCGCAGCAGGCTCTAGGATGTACACAGCCTCTGAGCTGCGCTCAACCTACACTAGGCTGCACTGTTCAGCCACCCGCCCCCCAGCTGTGCGCCTCCCAGGCGCCCACTCCCTGGGCCCTGCCGCCGCCCCACCACCACTGGGCCCACCCCCC
Organism: Gerris buenoi; assembly: GCA_001010745.2. Lineage (NCBI taxonomy): Eukaryota > Metazoa > Arthropoda > Insecta > Hemiptera > Gerridae > Gerris > Gerris buenoi. The sequence goes on from KZ651395.1 coordinate 180,559, forward strand.
TTATCAAGGTAACGCCCGCCCCCATCAACTCCCTTTCACTTAGCACAGTTTCGGTTTCACTTGATTCACGGAAACCTCTCCCCCTGCTTTGAAAGTGAAATCGCTACATCGTCCCACTCATTTCAAAAACCTTTTTGTTTTCAAACATTGTAAATAGCATTCCATGGCCACACTGGGATGACGTCATGTAAACTTTAACGCTACTGCTAGTTAGCTTGAATAATTCATATCGTTTATTTTTATATGATAAATTGCTTTATTTATACTCTTTGCTCCCCCTGTAAAATAGTTTTCACAAAAGGAACTAAAACTGATGCCATTAAAACCACCCAGCTTAAAAAGAACGCAGTCTAATGAAATGTCTTTAGAGGACCGAAGCTGATTTTCTGTCTGTAAGTCTGTAGTCCTTACCGCTGTAAGTGGCTTCATAGTAGGGTTGGGACATTGATAGGTAAACATCGATGTTTTCGATACATCGACATCCGTCCTCCGACCTAAAGAGCAAAAAAAAAAGGCACCACTTTCAAAAAAATCCCTCCTTTTCGTCCCCGATTTTCGTTGTCGTCCATTTTTAAGGGTGCGATGCATCGATGGCATCGATCTTTTCGATGTTTCGGGAAAACATCGATGTTGCATGTCGATGTATCATGTATCGGTATACATGATACATCGAAGGATCAACATCGATGTTTTAAAGTCCGATACATCGATTGTTTTCGATACATCGACATCGATGTCCCAACCCTAGTTCATAGCATGCGTTTTTACACGCGTTTGGGCTATATTGATAAAAATACATTATCTCTGGTAGGGAGAAAAAGTTATGATTTTGGATTAGTTTAGAGGAAAAACAAGGAATGCCAACTTGATTATTTTATAAATAGTAGAGAATGAAAGGCAAATGTAGTGAAATTGTTGAAATCAGGTCGGCTACACTGCTTTTCGACCTTATTTGTAATTTGCCCTTATCATTTTTTAAACTTGGATCTAAATAATCTTCTATTTGAGTTTAATTGCAATTCTTGTATATTTTTAATTTTGAATCTCTTATATCTGCTATTAAAAGTATTTAAAAGTCCTAAAAATTAATTTTATTTATTAAAATAATAACTAAAAACTGTGCATTGGGTAAAGATGCGTTTTCTCCCTACTGGTGATAAAATATTGTATGTACCTCGGGAGTAAAGTGTTATAATTCCCTCGGCTTCACCTCGGGATTTGGGGGCCATGGTTAGCTAACCAACGTATTAGCTCAGGGAATAATGGCTTACTTTACTTCCTATAGGAGCATAAATAACTATTCATGAAGCAGTGGAGACGCCACTCGCCACTGAGTGTTTTGCCCCCACTCTTCCTTCTGCTTAAACATGCGCATGCGCTGAGTTCCGTTCAGGTTATAAAAAGAGCCGAAATATTAAAATACAATTCTTACTTTCTAAAAAAGATGGTTTAAAAATGAAAACCAAGTATGTATTTAGTATTTTAGTGTTTTCAGTGCAAATAGAAGACTCGAACAAATGAAATCAAAAATATAAACAAGAGGGAAGAGTACGGGAAGGTTTCATTCAGGTTAAAAGTTGGTTTGGAACCAACTATTCTACCGTCATGTTATGGCATTCAGCCTATAGACTATTCTGAAGCGCGTAAAAAAATTCAGATTATGAACCAACCTTAAGGGTAAAACAGCGCTGACAACTCTTTCATATTATTACTTTCTCATATAAAGAGAAAGTATTGTGATGTCGCGAAAGTTCGATTTTGAGATTATGATGGATTTACACGTTTTGAGGTCCCCTGAGCCTAAAAAAGTGTTGTTTTTTTTTTTTAAAAAATGGCTGTCTGTCGTCTGTGTAGACACGCCTGGAGCCTATACTACTGGGCTGATTTTGACGAAATTTGGCATACATAATCAGAAAAATCATACCCCGAGGCGAAATCAAGAAATGAATAATTTTAGCTCCGAATTTGGGAGTGATACCCCCCAAAACTCAAAAAAAAAAAAAAAAAATTTGGGAAACATTGCTAGTTTTTAAAG
>KZ651395.1:186022-203586 GCA_001010745.2 Gerris buenoi
TGCCAAGCTATGTCCCGCAGACGAACTTAGCCGACCACATATTCTTAAAAGGCGCTAAAAGATTGACTTGTATACAAAATTCTAGCTTGATGTTAGTCAGACAATTTTTTGCACGCTATCTCCTGGACTATTAGTACTCTGTTTCCACAGATAACAAGATTTTTAAAACGGGGAAAGTGACTTAAAATAGTTTTATCGGCCGTTTATATGTCAACTACAGATAAGGAAAATGCGGGAGTGTATACGACACCTGTTCTAGTCCATTATGCGGAAGTCTGTCTTATTGGACGAATTTAAAACCTACGTTTAAATATATCTTGAGCCTAGATTGTATTTATACAGCGTGTTTAAATAGTCTGGCAGGTTGGTGGTTGTCCAAGTAGTCTTGAAACTGCCATAGTTATACAGTGTTACCTTGTTATTTTCATCTCACCTATTTACAGACCTATTTTTTTTGCCCCCCTCTTTCTGTTTCTATTTGCGGGGGGTCGGTGGAGTATTTCGTCCTCCAGATTGCCAGAATATTTGCCGAGCGTGTTTTCCTGGCTGAACATTAACTTCCCTTCCCATTTGCTATTTGCAGAATAATTTGGCGAGAGTGTTTTCACGGTCTCTCTATTTATATTTTTTGCATTTTGCTATTTTCGTTCCATAATTTCTTCTCAAGTTAGTTGTGTTTAACTTTTTCTTGTCTTATTAACTTCGACTTGTTTTCTACTTTGTTTTTCATGTCGAGGTATTGGAAACATCTGGACTAGTTTAATTGTATTCGGAAGCTCTTTATTTTTTTGTCGAATTGGAACGAGAATTTAAGGTGTTAAAGTAGCTTCTAAATACGATAGCTTTCTTAGCAAAATAAATAAATAAACTTATTGTGAAAATAACTTGATGAGTTTTTCCCTTATATTATTACATGTCAATTCCCAATGATTCGTGCATTACATTAACTAATTGGCCGATACACGATCCAAATAATCTTTCCGGAAAAATGGATCCGTAAAACTGGCAGCTTTTCTATTAGAAGATTATGGTCTATGGTCTGTTAATGCGATTGGATTAGAATTTAAAAGTCAATAGATTTTCCGGACTTTTTTTATTATTTTAGGATCGTTCGTGGAATGTGGGCCTATACAGAAATAATGATTTCCACACGGTCCAACCGCTACGCTCTGAGTTTTTACGTTTACTCTCTAGTTTTGTTAAAGTTTTTATTTCTCATTTCTTTAATTTTAGAAGTGTTCAATATATAGCTCGGAAATATAGAGAAAGTATAACAAAGTATTGCGATGGCGCAAAAATTCAATTTTGATGGATTTACACGTTTTAGGTCCTCAATGTAAAAAAAAATTGTGTTTTAAAAAATGTCTGTCTGTCGTCTGTCTGAGAAAGACGCCTGGAGTCTAAACTACTGGGCTTATTTTAACGAAATTTGGCATGCATGTTTATAAAAATCATCCCCGAGGCGGAATCGAGATATTAACTTAAGCTCTTAACTTGGAGGCGCTACCCCCTTCCCAAACTCAGAAAAACGTGAACGAAATTATTTCTCGAAACGCGTTCTGGTGATTTTGATTAAAATTTCGTAAATGTAGTCCATTTACATACAAATGATATATAATTTCATATATCTAAAGATATAAGCCGTTTTTCCGGGAAAAATCTATCTCCTGAGAAAATAGCTTTAAACGCAGACGGAGAGAGGCCGGTTTCGATTCCCCGCCGAGGAGAAGTAATTTTTATGATACATTTTGTTAAAATGTTCAATGATAATTAAATTTACCTACAAAAATTAATAAATGGAAAACATTGGGCTAAGTAATTATGAACTCGTAGGAGAGAAGGTTCGTCTGTCATTCATTGTGCAATGGAACAGCGAGAATGTTCGCAATCAATTTTCATAGTTGCAGGCTTGCATTCTCCATGGAGGAGGACTGCTCGGATTACCGAGGGTTACGGATAACAACGTGTCCGGATTATCGAGGTTCTATTGTATGAGAGGATATTTATTTCCATTAACAAGCCAGAATCAAGGATTAGATCAATATTTCTTCGAGAGGAGGTTTATATGGGGGAAAACAAAGTTTTTCAGCAACCATTCCGTACAATATATGTGTCATTTTCGTTTACTTCTTTGTTGCCAATTAGTGGTAACAAGTCGCACAATAATGGAACGGCGTTCCGGCTCCAGTACAACCCTCTGGCACGGGACTAAATATGATTGTTCTTCATATAAACACAAAGCTGCGGTAAGCTCAGAAGCAAATAAAGGGAAAACAAATACATTAGACAATACTGGATTGTAAAATAGTCCAGTCAAATGGTAGTTTGAAGTGGAAAGTTCTGGTGTAATTGTTGTTAGTGGTTTACTTTTTGTTGGACAACTTCAGATTCGTGTTCAGCATCCCAAAAAACATAAAGTAAACCACTAACAACAATTACACCAGAACTTTCCAATTTGAGCTCTTTTTATGCACCATTTGACTGGACTAAAAGCATAACATCAAAGTGATAGGATACGAGGAAGGTATGTGCCACACTAATTGGTAGTCTTTTATTTATAGCAATACATTCCATAAGAGAAACAACAAATGTATGAAATATTCGTTGTTTATTCAAAATACACACTCTCGCGTATTTATTCAACATGAAAAATTAGACGAATTATGCTAAAAATAGCCTTTCTTAACTAGACTAGTTTATCAAACGTTTGTTTTTTGTGTAGAAAGTATGGGGTATTTCAAGAATTTATTTGGCCTAGAATCAACCGGCGTTAGTTGAAAATTAGACTAATATATCGAAAAAATAATATATGCACATCTGTTCATAATAAATCATTTGAGAAAATATCTCTTTCTGTAATGGATGTATTTTTTAATTACATTACAGTAAAAAATGGTTTTTATTTTTAGACGATTTGGTCTTATAGTTAACTAGCTGGATTCCTATGCTTAACCACAGAGTTTGTCGTATATATAGCAATTTATAAGGTTTATATATGAACCTTAAACCTTATTACTATATATTTTTTGACGGTAGATAATAATCTGCCTTCAAGAATCATTAAAATTCTTAAACTAAGCCAAAAATATCTAGTTGTAACTTTACTAAAATATAAACTTAGGAATCACGGAGTAGAAATCTTCTTCTATACTCTTTTTACAATTAGTATCAACTTTTGACACTCAGATTGGCCAACCTATATGAGGAAAAAAATAAAATCACTAGGCCTGTGGGAAGGGTGGGCCCTGTGACATTTTTATTTGCCTAGTTGGCCCGATCTTCTCGATTTCAAAATCCAGTGCTCTCATTGGCTCCCCTCCACATTTTTTTCGATTTTCCCTCGATGTCAAAAGTTAATACTAAATTGTAAAAAGAGTATAGTTTCATAAATTTGGTCTGGCCTCAATTACCCTTTTCCCCTATATCGGTCAATAAATGATTAAAAAGAAATCCTGTCTTTGCAGATTTTAACTTAATTTACAGAAATTATACTGAAAGCAATTATTTTATCTTCAGCTGTTTCAAAGAAGTAAGAGACAGCTAGGTTTCAACTATACATACGATACAGCCACCATCTTGAATCAAAATTGACTCTTTGATTTAACTTGTTTGTGTTTTAAAAGGAAGTTCAATGTCAAATTTCAAGGTGCTATTGCAATTGGTTTTTAAGATATCCATTGCATATAAATGACGGTACTTCTTTGGATTGTTACTGTGTATAAATGGATGTAATAATTATTTATTCATTCCTTTGTCTACATAACTATTAACTATTAAGACGAAGGGATGTTTAATTCAATCTACTTTGGGACAAAGGAATATCAATCTTCTGTTTTTATAAGGGGAGTCGGGGAGTAACAGTCTAAAGAAGAATATTCCGTACACCTTACACCTTCTTTAGATTGTTACTCCCTTCTATTTATTTATTTATTTATTTTTTTTTTTTTAAGGGGAGTAACAATCTAAAGGAGTGCCTAAATGACCTCCTTCTTGATTCAAGTTTGATCGTAGATAAATTTCTTATGCACACCTGATGGAGTCAGAGAAACCTACCTACAAAATTTCATCACCTTAGGACCAGTGGTTTCAGAGAAATCTTCTGGAAAATGGAATTAATTTTGATTTAGAACAAATTTCAAACTTGATATAAATAAGAAATATTTACAAAATATTTGGTGTCTAAATGAATGTATGTGATTATGTTTTCAGGGGTGGAAAGTTGTGGTTTACCTCCGGTGGGCCTGCAGCTTCATCGGGATCCAATGACGGGCCATTTGATCTTACTTCCTAATTCTGTTGGTAAGTAATTCTCCTTATCACTGCTTTAGCTGCTTCTGCTAAACGTATCTATGAGTTGATTGTACCCTTAGAACTTAAGATTACAGTAGAATCACCAATGAATTTTGTTTTATGTTTTAATTGTCCTTATAACACTCCGAAGTAGCACAATTCCTAGGACAGTCTAAAGAATTCTTAGTATAAAGAATTATTCCTAGGATATTCAGAGGACCAGTCACTTGGTCCATTGGCACATTCTATGGAGGGCAGAATTTTTGGTTCTGGATGTCTTATAGCTGACCTGATGTCAACCCTTCTTTTGTCCATGGGACTTCCACAGCATATCCAGTAGGATATGATACGCACAGTTATGGGACGTATTCTGGATGCTTAAAATATAAATTTTTAAAATAATGAAGAGTTGTGACTGTGACAATAGTCATATGTATTATCAACTGCGGCAGTTATAGTATACATACTTAATGTTGGACCCCTATTTGAATTCTAAGATTAATTTTATAGTAGTAGAAATTTTATGTTATCCTTGCAAGATTTGAACCCAGTATCTCCAGCATGACAATCTGATGTTTTATTCACTTGGCTTAACTTCATTTCCAATTTAGTGCAACACAAAATGAATACTTAAACTTTACACCATAAATATTATATAACTTTTATGTTTAAATAATTTGAATGTATTTCAGATTGTTTCATTATAGTTTTCACTGAAACATCATTTTTTTGTGTAATGTAAATAAATCCACTTCTAATTAAATCTGTTAACATTTTTGGATTAAATCAAAAAGCTTTAGAAATTATAACTCCATAGGATACCCCTAAATGGACATCCCGTTAAGGACATCCATAGGATACCCCCAAATAGATTTCCATAGGATACCCTTAACTGGACATCCCATTAAGGATATCCATGAGACACCCTTAGGACGACCCAATGAGACATCCTTAGGATGACCCAATGAGACACCCTTAGGACGACCCAATGAGACATCCTTTGGATTACCCAATGAGACATCCTTAGGATGACCCAATGAGACATCCTTAGGATGACCCAATGAGACATCCTTAGGATGACCCAATGAGACATCCTTAGGATGACCCAATGAGACATCCAAAACAGGATAACCATAGGGGAACACATGGACCAAAGATTATGGACAGGATAAAATTTGGACAGAAGGATCTCCCAGGGATGTCTTTTCGATCAGTTGTGCTACTTAAGCTGTTAATAATGGATAGAAGAGAGTGTAAAATATTAATCAAGCAATTTTGAAATTTAAATTAATTTCTTCAATGCATTGAATACAAATTACGTTTTGAATTTCTTGTTAGTGTTCTACTGCATGAAGTACAAGGTTTATAAATTAGTTTATATTTCTTTTGTTGCTCACTTCTACCAAGTATTTCCTCATATGTGAGAAAGTTAGTCTGAGTTGTCTCAGTTTGATTTTTATTTGGAAATTTTTATCACAAATATCATATGAGGGTTCTTTCAGATTCAGCAAATATTGAAGATGTAAATGTATGTTTTTAAAATATTTAAATTAAATTCAAAAAATATAAAATAAAATATATAGTATTGCTAATTAAAAACCTTCTATTACATTATTAACCTCTGCATGACTTTACTCAATTACAGAGAGAGGATCTAAAAATGTATTTGTAGGAAAAAGAGCTTAAGAAAGATAATATTAAAAAAGTCTTTTGTGTGTGTCTGAATTTTTTTTTTTTTAAAAAAAAGAATGTACTTGTGAAATAAAAGTAACGTAGCTCTTTAAAGCCAAAAGGAAATATCGGATTTCTTTGATAAAAAAGAAGAAAACTCAATGTAGTTAAGTGTTTTGAAAATGCTTACCAGTTAGAAGTTAAAATATCTGGTACCTTTAGAATTTTCTGCCAATTTTAGTTCCTATTAATCCGTGTAATTGAAGTTGCTCTAAAAGATTAAACCATTCGGTAGATTACTTTTCTAATTTAAACTAAATTTTCTTTTATATTTTTTTTTTACTTTACTATTTTTATACTTTTTTATTTTACTTATTTACTATATTCGTTGAATAGGAAGTCTCTAAGTGTTACAGGTTGCATGTTTTTTTTTACTATTTACTTATAGTCCAGGTGACAGCGTGCAAAAAAGTGTCTGACTAACATCAAGCTAGAATTTTTGTGTATAAGATAATCTTTTGGTGACTATTAAGAATATGTGGACGGCTAAGTTTTTCTGCAGGACATAGCTTGGCGATAGGTATTTGACAAAACAAACCGGTGGGGAGTGGCCATAAACCATCCTTTATAGTGTACAATGTGATTTTCATGATCCTGAGTACGAAATTAGTTAGTACAACAAAAATCAATTTGATGTTAGTTTCTCATTTAATAGGTGACCTCTTTGATTTTTAGTAATATTTGACTAACTAACCTATTAAGTGACAAACTATCATCAACTTGATTTTTGGTATACTAAGTTTGTACTCAGGATTATAAAAATCACATTGTCCACCATAGTGGGTGAGACATGGTCACTCTCCACCGGTTTGTTTTTTTCAAATGCCTATTGCCAAGCTATGTCCCACATATTCTTAAAAGGCAACAAAAGATTTACATATACACAAAATTCTAGCTTGATGTTAGTCAGACACTTTTTTACAACTTTTTCCTGTACTATTATACTATTATGTTAACTTTGCTATAAGTAAGTGACTAACATGATTGAATATCATTTGAAACAATAGTATTTACCTACGACTTCTGTTATTATGTTCATATTTGTTTCTGTTGTCTTTGAGTAACAGGTTTTTCTGTATAATGGTTTTTTGTTTTTCAGATAACAGAGGCAGCGTAATGTGGAGTGGAGCTCCTCCATCTCTTCAAGTGATGACCCCAACACAACCTCTACTGTTAGGTGATAGGTTCGTGGCACTTGCTCACCATGATAGAAGGAGACCGCCGAATGAACACTCTTCTCTAGCTGGTAACAATACAATTCTTCTACTTTTCTATTAAATGAAGAGGTACTTACCATCGACACTGGCTTGGTCTGAGGATCACTGGACTGGTTTCAGCTAGTCGCCATCATCAGCAGAAGAATATAGATCTCCTAGAGTCAAAATGAACAAGAGTCTACTTGAGAGAGTCACTCATGCCGTAAGGACTTTCCCATGTAGACTCTACGAGTACATTTCTACTCTAGGAGATCTATATTCTTCTTCTGCTGATGATGGCCTATAGCCGAAAACGGTCCAGTGATCCTCAGATCAAGCAAGTGTCGAGGGTAAGTACCTCTTCATTTAATAACTTACTAACTTGCAGTAATAATCCTCAATTTGACTTCTTTTTCTTTTCATTAATACTGTTATTCGTCTGAGAGGCTGAATATGTTAACATTACCCTGCATTTTACAGACCGAGGGGAAACCTTATTGATTTAATTTGGATATCCCTTGTTGCTATTATAACAAAACAATCCTGCTTGTATGTAAACATAGAATCTCAAACTAAAGATTTACTTACTCATAAGGTTCTTAATACTAAAATTCAAGTTGGCTCTAGTTGGCAAACTAAAAGGTTCAGAGGATTCAACGATGGTTTGTTTGAAAGAGTGTCTTGTGAAAGCAGTGTTGCCACCTCTCTTGTCCGACATTATCAGCTTAAGCTAGAGTGTTAAAGACCTTACTTATTGATTAACCATCTTTTGACATTTTCATGTTTTGGTTGTGGTACATAACTAGAAAAGTGTTGCTAGAAATCGTTACCCGGTGTATCAAGGAGTTAGAAGGATATAGGAGGTGTGCACAGTCTGTCTCCAGCTGTAGGGCCTCCCTCTACCGTGCATCCTAGGGCCGAAAAGAAGAAAGTCGAAAAGAAAGTCGAAAAGATTTATACATTATCAGGAAGTTAGAAAAGTATAGGAGGTGTGCTATCAACTCTCTGCCCCCTATCTGCATACCACTACCACCAAGGACTATAATACACCATCTTTGCCCTACCGCGCTTCTCATTTTCAATCCCAATTCAACAGGTGGAAATGCCTTTCAAACAAAATGCTTGAAAGTATAAAAGAATAAAGATTTTGAAGGCATTAAATTTAAATTATTGTTTAGACATACCATAATTATCTATCCCAAATTATTATAATGTATCTCACTGATTATTTCTGACAATGTGTAGGTGTGATGGTGCCTTGTGATTTCTCGAAAGCAACAGGTGGAACTTCTGGAGGTAGAGAAGTTTCCCAGCAGCAAGTTCTAATTCAGCAAGTACCAGCGGGTTCACAGCAAGTGGTACTTTCTTCTCAACTTGTCGAACAGTCTTTAGGCACATCTCTGGTGATAAGTAATCACCAGCTCAGTGAGAATACCCTCACACTGAGTCCACACTTAGTTCCTGTCGATACTGGATTCCAGCCGACTGCAACCGGTCTTGTTATCAGTCATACTGAAACTAATTCCTTCCTTAGGTAAATAACATTTATTTTTACTGCGTTTTTATTAGCTTGCTTTCTTGTTTGTTTGTCTGTTTGTCCAGTACAAATCTTGCTATCAATTTTTAACTAACTTCCCGAGTAGCTAGTCATTTAAAACTTTTAGAATAGCTCAGAACACAATGACAATGCATTATTTTAATACCAATCTTTCAGCCAAATTTAATTCGTTTTCAGCAAATTGTGCTGTATGGAAAGTTAGTTCGGAAAAAATCCGCAAGTTATTTTATTTGTTTTGGCATGTCCCATTTTTACAATCTTCATTTTAACAGGTTTCAAATTTATGATTTTTGACAAAAAAAAATTAAAAACGTAGTATACAATTTCTTTTTATCTTGCAATTTTAGTTACTAACTTAATTAACAATTTCTTAATCAGTATATTTCTTCCTCTACAATATTTCTAATTAAAAGATGGCTTAATTACAAAATAAATAGCTGCCCAGTAGTGAATCTCTAGCAATTAGCTAAAGATTAGCAAATACTGATAATTGCTACTAATTTATATTTATTACATTTTGCTTTCGAGCTTTTCAAAGGTAACAGAAGGTAGGTCAAAAACATTTTTGGTTCCGTGTCTGTCTGTCGCTCAATTTTTGCGAACTAACATATCTTAAAAACTAAATGTCCGATTTTAATTAAATTTGTATGGTTGGTCATAATTAGCTCATTGTAGGTCCCATAAGTGTATATGTTTCAACCTTCTGTGCTTATTTGTTTCTCATCCACATGTGAACAAACATACATTTATGTGCACCTATAGCTTCAAAAGTACTTATCTGATTTGCATAAAACTTTTATAGTTTATCGAAAGTAACCTGCAGATAGCCCCAGATTAATTTAAACCGCCTGCGCTCTTTAACTTTTGCTAAATTTATACTTTAATTCATGTAAAAAATCAAAACAATTTTGACAGATGAATAAACGATGGAAACAATTAAATAAATTAGACAATAATGGCTTGTAAAAGTATGAAATCAATAAAGTACGTTGGTAGGATGCGAGGAAGCTATGTGCCGCACCAATTGGCAGTATATTTTTTTCTGTGCTACTTATTTAAAATAATGTTCAATGATATTAGAAAGTAAGAGGCTTGAAGGTTTCTTCCATCCAAAGTAAGCACCAATTGAATCCCAAATCAATTTGGTTTTTGGCTGATCAATCAATCGCTGGATTACCGAATAACCCATGATTACATTTAAAAAAACTAACAAGTTTATTTGTTACAATCTTTATATTTAGGTATTCAACTTTAGGTTTTAGAATCTTTTAGGTGTTCAAAATTTGTTAGTGTACTTCTTTATATTTGACAAAGATGTTGATTTCGAGACATTGATTTTTTTTCAGGTCTGACATAAATACAGTCTTTCCTGTTAATGGTAATCCGGTAATCAAGGAAGAGATTAAGCCAGATATCACCGATACCAAAAACTTAGTTATTTCACCGCAACCTCAGGTTAGTTAAAACAAGGCTTTTATAGTTTTTGTTGTTGTTGTTGTTGTTTTTTTTGTTTTTTTTTGGACCTCACTCAAACAGTTATTGAAGTTATTGGTCCTTTTAAAGAAAGAATGCTCTGCAAAAGAACAAACTTCTCAATCTCCACATTCCCTTACAAGCAAGCTCAAACTCCCCTGAAATTATTTTTCTTTATAGTACAATTCAGTAAAAAATGCATCTTCAATTTTTACAGGAAGTATTCAGTGAACCAATTGAAGAGAAAGTGGAATTACTCAAAGGGAGTGTGGCAGATGCCTCTAACCAAACTGAAACACCTAATGTCAGCGATGAAGATTCATCAGACAAACCTCTAGCGATGAATATCAAGGAGGAGAAGAAAGATGTTGAACAGCACGCTGAACTACCCCAAGTAATTAAAACTGAAAAAGAGGAAATACTTGAAGAAAATGTACAAGTTAACACCGTTGAAAAAGTAGATTCTGTCAATTGTCATGAAGAGCCACAAATAACTGAAGAAGTAATCGACAAAGAAGTCGATGAAAAAGTAGTAGAACAATCAGACGACATCGAAGACGAGGAAAAAGTTCATGAAGGACCCGACCTAAGCGGTTTAGAACTTCTTTCTAATAGCATTATGCAGTTCGGAAGTAGGATCGAAGAGGAATCTGAAGTTCAGGAAGCTAAAGAGGAAGTTGTTACTAGTCAAGTAGAGGAGAAGGTGGAAGAATCTTCAAATGTTGAAGAAGAAGAAACTAAATCAAATCATGAAGATCCGATGCTAGGAGGTCTCGGCCTTCTCTGTGAATTAGCTCATCTCAGATTTATCGAAGAAACACAAAAAGGTAATCAAATTTAGATTATATAATATTTTATTTCCATAAAGTTTAACGGTGTAGTAGTAGTCTAGTACTTCCTACTAGAACAGGTAGGACGAACCACTTGTTCGAACCTTGCAATTAGGCCATCACTTAGGCCCTTTTTACGCCCCGTGGTGGAGAGTTCCAGCTACTTTACACATCATACATTTGTACATTGTACCGCCGAAGCGAGTATGGTGTGGTCATTAGTAAGCTATAGAAGCGTGGGGGAAGCGTCCCCATTAAGGGTGTCCCTCGCCCTGAACCGTCTGCGATTCATTGATGCGATTCAGAGTATCATGGCACGGGATCGAACCCATGACCTCGAGTTGCCTCGACTTATTGATAGCTAAGCAAGCGCCTTAACACGCTCGGCTACCTAGCTCCCTCCTTAATAGTTTAACGGTGTAGTATTAAACTACTTATGAGATAATATAAGAGACATTGATACACACTTAAAACCTTCGGAGGTTTTCCTGACAAACCTTATGTCTTTAATGTGGGACAACATTTACAGTTAAAGAATTACAGTAGAGTCTTGCTAATCGGATCACCGAAAGTCCAGATTCAATGTTTTTATCAAAAAAATGGCTGTTTAGTTCCATCATAGATAACTTTTTAAATCTAAAAATTGATTTAGGATAAAAAAAACTAATGATCTTATTGTTATAAATGCAAAGTTTTTTGATTGTCCAGTATTGAGTCCGTCTGGATAAACCAAATGTCTGGTTCAACTCCTAACGTTTAAACTGTAATTGGTCATATTTTCTACAATGTAAATCAGCAATGTTGTGGATATGTTAAAGTAATTTGACCAACTAAAATAGAATCTTAAAACTTAATTATAATCAATTTTTTTCATTCTTATTCCTCCTTCTAGAGCACTGCATCGAAGAAGTTGTTGAGAAGAAAGGTGAAAAAGCCAGTGAATGTGAATCACCTGTTCTACAGGTGTCAGTTCCTCCTAAGAAAAGACCTGGAAGACCGAGGAAGAGTCCTAATCGTAAGTACAGTTGTTATTTAGCCCTCTCTCATTAATATTGTCTTTATGCCGGCATAGCCGAGTGGTTAGCACACTAGACTCTGAAACCAAGGTCTAAACCCCGGGTGTGAGTTCAAATCCCAGAGAGGTGAGACATGTTTCACACTAATGATCTCATCGAGAAGATGAGTAAAGTGGCCGAATAACCCCTGTCCTGTGATGAACCTGGATGCTGTTTAGGACAACACCCCCCTCCTCCATAAAAAATATTACTTTGATTGAATTGTGTGATTTACGTTTTAATTTAACTATTTTAGGTGTTAAAAACAATCGTGAACTTCCTCCTGTGCTGGAACCTGCGTGGAGTTCAAATTCATCTTGGAGTAGTACCCCTGCCTTGAGCCCACCTACTCTCTCGCCCCACAAGAGAAAGCCCAGCCCTCCTGCTCTTGAGGTAAATATTTCTCTAGTTACTTTACTTAAAGTCTGTCAAAAAATAAGAGCACATCTTAGCCCTCTTATTTTTGATAATGTTGACTTGTCATTAAATATAAATGATTAAATTACACTGCTAAGTATAAAGGGGCCCACACACTAACAGTTTAACTGAAGATAATGATCTGACACTCCACGGAGCTTGGCCACACACTCGTCAGTTTTCCTTAAGACGACGGACTGCAGTCGGAGGTGAACTGTAGGTGTGTGGAGGGTAGAGGCGAGGATCGGATGGAAGGAGAGACGACAGTCCGTGGACTGTCAGGCCTGTGCCTCAAGGACAATGTCGCCCTACACTATCAGTCGGCCTACAGTCGTGTAGAGTGAATCATCTTTATTTTGTTTATTTCCCTCCGTCGGACTCTCGGCCTGCAGGCGCTCATCGCACAGTGTGTGGCGCATACAGGCACAGATCTGTAGTTCTTTACGATTGCCTGCAGGCAGTGGACGGGTAATGTGTGGTGGTCTCAGATTTTGGCCTTGCGATAATCATATAAGATAACGGCCTGCAGTTAAACTGTAAGTGTGTGGGCCCCTTAAGATACTAACTACTTATACATGGCGGAGTTATAAAAAATACAAAATTAAAAGTAACTAACTATTTGTACTTAGAGGAGTTAAGGCAAAATTGAAGGAATATATTTTTTTTTTTTTTTTTTATCATTGAAGCGAGCGTCTTGCAATAATTTTTCCTTTTCAAGTTTTATTAAAATTGTTAATGTTAGTACATAATCGGTAAAAATGTTGTTTTCTCTATTTTAAACATTTAAGGTGTTCTGTATTTTAAACTTTTAAGTCCAGTTTAATAAGTTTAGCAATCTTCAACACTTCATAGTAGTGTAGGTGTTTTGTTTACTAAAAAAAATGTATTTAAAAAAAAGTTGTTTGTCTCATTAAAATTAAGTTATTTTATTGAGTTAATAAGTTAGTATTTGATGAGTTTCACAATACATTTATGGTGTTTTAAATTTGATGAAAAATTATGACCTCTTCATAACAATCAATTCCAGTTTTAAACTGTGCTTAATTACACAAAGTTAAAGTTAACATTTAAAGCTATCACGAAAGGGAGTTGGCAGAACAAGATTTAAAAGGCAAACTGAAAATAATTGTAGATTCAGCTGAAAATAGAAAAAACTTTCAGGTTATAAGAACTAGAAAAAATGGAAAATAGAGTAGGAAAGAAATTATGGTTTGATTGGGACTGTTTTAATAAAAGGAAAAAATTTTTCAGATTTCTCAATATTTGTAGAAAGTTAGGCATGGATTTGTCAAAACAATTATATCTTAGAGCTAAAAATAATTACTTTTCATTTTTAAAATGTAAATAATTAATATAAAAATTCCATTTTTGAAAACTGGTCTTATGTACATTTTTTTTTTTTTTCTTTATTCTTCACCTTAGTTGTTTCTATGTGCAAAATTTGGGGAAGATTGAATGACGGGAAGGGGTTCAAAATTGGGGTATTAGGTGTTTGATGAAACTTGAAAAGCAAAGAAATATGACGCCATTTTGTTTTTTTATTATTTTTATTTTGGTTTCTGTATTCTTCACCTTAGTTGTTTCTATGTGCAAAATTTGGAGAAGATTGAAAAACGGGAAGTGGTTCAAAATTGGGGTAATAGGTGTGCGATGAAACTTACAAAGCAAAGTAATATAAGACCAGTAATAAAAAGAAAAATATTTTTTGGATAAGGTTCATGAAATATCTCAGATAAAAGATTCAAAGCAATTCTGGAGAATCAATTCCTGTTATAAACTGTGCTTAATCAAGCCTTACCTAGTTAATTGTTTTCGTGTTCTTTTATAATTCTAGGAGGAAGAGAGTGTGGGAAGTCCTACTGTGTCGAGCTCTAAGAAGAGGAAGGTCGGCAGGCCAAGGAAGAGGGACGACACTCCTGACCAGACAGAAACCATAGTAGCTAAAACCAACCTTATGTCTAGCAAGGCGATAGTTGGACTACTACTCGCTAACCAGGCTTCTAGTCAGGCATCCAACCAGCATAAGATAAGGCCTAAGTTAAAGGCCGAAACTAAAGTAAGTCAATTTGTTTTAATTAAAAATTGATATCAATTATAATATTGATGAATCTAGTAATTAATATTTAGTTGACTTTTCATTGCTGGGTGAGAAGTGCAGTTTATAGTCCAGAAGATAGAGTGTAAAAAATTGTCTGGCTTACATCAAGCTTGAATTTTGTGTATAAGTAAAAAATCTTTTGGTGCCTTTAAAGAATATATTATGGTCGGCAAAGTTCGTCTGCTGGACATAACTTGGCAAGAGGCATTTGAAAAAAAACAAACAGGTGGAGAGCGGCTATGTTCCGCCCTTTTTGGTGGACAATGTGATTTTCATGATCCTGAGTGTGAACTTAGTTAGTAAACCAATAATCAAATTGATGGTAGTTTGTCACTTTATAGGTTAGTTAGTCAAATATTACTCGAAATGTGTGTGTGTGTTCCCCTGTCAAGGGACAAACTACCATCAACTTGATAATTGGTCTACTAAGTTCGTACTCAGGATCATGAAAATCACATTGTCTACCAAAAAGGGCGGGACATGGCCAATCTCCACCGGATTGTTTTTTTCAAATGCTTATTGCCAAGCTATTTCCTGCGGACAAACTTAGCCGACCATGTATTCTTAAAGGCACCAAAACATTTACATATTAACAAAATTTCAGCTTGATATTTGTCAGATACATTTTTGCACACTATCTCCTGGACTATTAACCCTTTCAATTCAGGAACAAACATCATCGGCTGTTTTAGATAACATTTTAAAAGTAAATGTTGTAAAACATTTGTTGTTGGGATGTGGATATAAATGTCAGCTGGTGGACCCTTGTAAGAGGGTTCTACCCAAGACACCATGAAAAGTGGAGCAGAGTGCCAAAACGGTGTTCTTGTATTCATTAGGGATCCATCGCCAGCAGCATTAGTCCATATGGACCACAATGGATCCAAACTCTAATGGTTTCTCTCGTGGATCTTGGTTTTGATCCTAAGACTCTTTACCTTCCTTCTACAACTACTTTAGGTAGTATCTGTGTCCGTGGGTACATTTTACATCCCTTTATCAGTATAAGTAAAAGTAATTAATTTATGCACCACTATATTTTTAATTTGAATACTTTTTTTAGGTGAAAGATTGGCGTGATGAGGATGAAGATTTAAGTCCTGGAAAATTGGAATCAGCATCAATAATTTCACCTACTCTTAAGGTATTAACATTATTATTACTCTTTCAATTAAATTAGAAATGTTTTTATTTCGCTACATACATTGTACTAAGAACGATAAATATCTATTTTTCCATGATGTACATTAAGCTAACATTAATTTATTTGTAGAGTGAGACATAATCAACAGTAAGGATTGCCCCCTTAGATGTACAAATTTACTCCTTTCAATAATAATGACCTACAGTCTGTCCAAACGAAAGTTAGTGTGTTGACAGCGTGATTGCCAACAGATTGGCCAACCTCTCTGAGAGAAATAGTTATTTGTGCAACTAGTGCGGAAAGTGGCACTTTGCTGCACTCGAGAGAAATATTTAAGGCGAGGGCGGAAAGGTTTCTCGAGTGCAGCAAAGACACTTTAAGCTCGAGTTGCACATTACATTTTTCCTACAGTTAGTTTTTAATCTGTAAATAAATTGAAAATAATAGAGTGTTTGTCAACATGGATAAAAGGTTTTACAATATCAAGTATACCAGCTGATCTGTTTATAGACAGTGTTGCCTTTTTTTTTTGCCTGATTATTTTTTGCAAACTTATTTTTCATCATAACACTTACTTATCACATTTGATTCTTTAAATCATGAAGTTAGTTAAAAAATAATCATTAGTTATCATTGTTATTATAATTATAATTTAGATTATTAAATCTTTGTTTAGATTTAAGTTCTTTATGTTCGTAAGTTGGAACACTGGAGTGCGGTAAAGTAAAACGAGTGCGGTAAAGTAGTAAGTGCGGGAATCTGCTGTTTTGCGTACTATTTTGAGTGCGATAACAACCATTTTATTGGTCAACTGTAGGAAAAAAAAAATATCTTTGCCTAGTTGGCCAGACCTTTTGTCCGGGAAAATCTCGAGCTCTCACTGGCTCCCCACCCCATTTGCTTGTTTTTCCCGTGCTGTCAACGTACTAACTCTTGTTTGGGACAGACTGTAATACTGTATTATTTTAAATATCTTTATTGTTTATTTATATATTCTATTCTCATCCCTTTTTGTTTTAGGTTCCTAGCTATAATCCTGAGCCAGCTAAGAAAAAGCTAAAACTAAAAACCCCATCAAAATCCACTCCGGTAACATCAGTTCCTTTAATACCGATCGTTCCTAAAAAAAATAAACAATGTGAAAACAGTGTCAAAGCCGTTTCCAATTTCGACGGACAGACTGTTAACAAAACTAAAGCTTCTTTTAAAGAAGAGCCTCCGTGTTACTATAAGGGAGAGAAAGTCGAATCGAGCGACCCGTTTTCAAACAAGATCATATTGAAAAAAGATCTGACTTTATCGCCACCGAAAGAAGTTAAACGGATGGTTACTAATGTAAACAAAGATGTGAAAAAGGAACCCATCCTAGTTACACTTCCGACTAAAGAAAAATCCGAAGGGACTGTGACAAAAGAAAACGTTAAAAAAGAATGTGTAGTAACTAAGGAAGTTCCGAAAGAAATTCCCGTCACTTCAAATAAGGAAATGAACAAATCAATAACACCGCTTTCTAAAGAAGTTCCTAAGAAAGAAACACCTGTTGGACCTAAGGAGACACCGAAGAGGGCCACTGACACCAGAGTCAAGAAGGAAGAAAGAAAAGAGACTCATGTAAAAGAATTGAGGAAAAGTGATACGCAATTAACCTCTCCGAAAACATCTTCAGAAGAACTTATTGTACCCAATGCTTCAGATGGTAACAAACCTTATTTTTATTTATTTAATTGAAGTTTTTTATTTATTTAGTTATTATTTTATTTATTTATTTTATT
>KZ651395.1:203602-214253 GCA_001010745.2 Gerris buenoi
TTTATTTATTTATTTATTTATTTTTTATTTATTTATTTATTTATTATTATTATTTTTTTTATTTATTTAGTACACATTTTCTTCTGAGACTTTTTTGATCTGTTGTTTCCTACATAGTAGTAGATTAGCTTCAGCTTTGACAATATTATTTGGAAATAATTATTGTTAATACCCTTAGCATGTCTATAATTTGTTTATCTCTTTAAAAAAATTGTTTTTAATCTGTTAACAAATTCTAAAATGTATTCCATTTAAATACAAATCTCACGATATAAGCCGTTTCCCCGGTAATAATCTAGTTCCTGAGAAAAAGCTTTAAACATGAACGTATGATATGAACAATTTTGATAAAATAGTCAATAATAATTAAATGTACCTAGGAAAACTTTAAAACTGATAATTGGAATACACTGGGTTGAGTAATTATAAAAATACTCTTAACTTATAGTAATATGAGAAAGTTTGTCTGAGTTGTCTTGGACCAATTTTTTAAATCTGTCTATTGTTTTGATTTTTTATATGAATTCAAGTGTGAATTTAGCAAAATTTAAAGAGAGCAGACAGTTGAAATTAATCTGGAGGCTATTTTCGACAAACCAACCAAAATTCATAAAAATCAGATGAGCACTTTTGAAGATATAGGTGCAAATAAAAATATATTTGTACGTATGTAAAAGAGAAACAATTAGGCACCAAATGATGAAACTTATATTGAACTAAGAATGGGTTATAATATGAAAAAGCTTGGTTTTGTTCATATTTTGTTCATGTTTCTTAAATTTAATGGAATTTCATCAAATAGAAAAATACTTGCTCTATACTAAATTAAGTTTAATACAATTTTCCCATATTTTTATGTTAGTATTATAGTATTGTTTTTTTTTTTTAATTTATTTTTATAGGATTTAACGATCCGACGTTTACAATGGATCACTTGTCATCCCTTCCGAGGAGAGTACTCTTTACCCTGGGTGGTCTACTCTACGCTGGCCAGCTAACAGAAGTCACTCCTCCTGACCTCTACTCAGTTACTTTGGATAAAGAAAGAGGACACAAACCTCACATCCTGGCTGCTGAGCAGATTCTTACTGATACTGTTAGTAAAATCCCACTTGATTTATATTTTTTAATCTATAGTTTAGGAGGTGCAAAAAAGAGTGATCGGCTTAGTTCGTCTGTGGGCCATAGCTTGGCAATCGGCATTTGAAAGAAACAAACCTGTGGAGCGGCTATACCCCGCCCATTTTGATGAACAATTTGATTTTTATGATCCTCATTAAAATAGACTAGACGTTAGGGAGCACAAAAAAAAGTCGCCGAAGAAAGCCGAAGCAAAGGCAGTCTAGTACGATCGGGTCTTGCCCCGCCCACCACTAGTGTCAATACTGTGCAGTGCATTCAACTCTATCTTCTCTTTAGCCTGTATAATCTCTCTTCAAGGCCTATTCCATTATGACACGACTATTCATAATAACACTTAAACTTAAGAAATATATCAAATATAATAACACTAAAGAAATATTTATATTAATACAGCATGAGAATACAATTAAACATAGACATTATAAATCATACATATAAAATAGAAATAAAATAGACATCGTTATTTTTACATTATTTATAGTTTATATTATTATCACGTAAACCCAAGAGTGATTGAAATGGAATACGTACACAAATTATACACGATTAGTAATTATAATTCTAAAATAAAAAATGCAATAAATCCCAAAGCAGAAATACGAAAAACTGAATGTAAATTTAAATGTAATTTAATTAAAAACAAAGCTTTTTAAATAGATAAATGCGAGTTTAAATTTTTTCGCATGTTTTTACAAATTGCCTTTTTTTCAGTAAACTGTTTCTTACAAATATCGCAAAAATAGTAATACATTTTTAAATATATTAGGTACCTGTTGGTGTAGGGATCAGGGATGAAATGCGGGAAAAAATCTTGCAACTCCTAAACACTATTTACAAGTCACCATAAAAGTCACAATTTTAAAGTCACAATTTAAAAGTCACAATTTTAAAGTCACAATTTAAGTCACCATTTAAAAGAATTCACGATTATCAGAGAAGTTAGAAGTTGTTCCTACGAATGTAGAGACACAACTAAAATATTTTAGATAAAAATGCTATAAGAACCCCCTCCAAGAAGTCAATCTATTTTTTTTTTTTAAAGAAAGTATAATGTAGAACTGATTAGGAGAGAGGTATTGAGTATCTTCTTTGGTGTGACACCACGTATTCTAAGAATTCCCAGCAGTTTAAAATATAAACATAACATATAACATTATTATTAGATATTAATAAAAACCCTTTTCTTTTAATGTTCTTAATAAATATTATAATATCATAACATGATCCACCGGTGGTCATATTAACCATTTCTTACCAATCGATTTAAATTAAAAAAATTATTATGTTAATATATTTACGTAGAATATTATAAAATCTAGAACATAATCTGAGTATTATTTTAATTTAAGAAGGTTGGTTTGATTTTTGCAACATAACTATTTTTTTTAATTAAATATTTAAATAATAAATAATATGCTAAATATGTAAGATATTCAGTTTATTATTTATCATATTAATAAACATTATATTAATAATTGGCAGTATGAAATATGTATTAATAATAATGTAATGCATAAAATGGAATATGCATTAAAATATCTAATAAAAGCGACCTAATTATTATCAATTTTGTAAAAGATTAATTATTTTATTTAAGATGTCTTTATTTTGGTTTATAATAATTAAAGAGGATTAGTAGTTCCACGTAATTAGCATTCTTTTAATCTATGATCTTGTTAAACATAATATGTATAAGTAAAGGGAAGAGTTAAGAAATAGTGCGTGTTTAAAGTTCTAGAGGAGTAAGCGTAAGGGGGTTGAGGTAGGCTGTGGAGCGTAACCGATGATTCCCGAGTACTTCCGAGTGACTGTCTTCGGCGACTTTTTTTTGTGCTCCCTAACGTCTAGTTTAAAATAGTGAGCCAATGAGTATGTCACATAGCTTCCTTCCTTTCTATTTTGTATACTTTAAAGATTTTATCCTTTAGACTCTATCTCTATCACTGCCAAATGAATTTATTTACCCCCACCCCTCCCACTGTTTTATAAATCTGTTTAAATTGTTTTGATTTTGTACATGAATTAAACTATTTTAAGCAAAAGTTAAAGAGCGCAGACGGTTGACATTAATCTGGTGCTATCTGCGGTCTACTTTCGACAAACCATCCAAATTTCATAAAAATCAGATGAGTACTTTTGAAGATATAGGTGTAAAAATATGTATGTTTGTGCGCTCGGGGAAGAGAAACAAATGGGCGAGGAAGGTTGAAACCAATAATGGACCGATTATGATCTACCATATAAATTTCATTAAAATCGTACCAGCAGTTTTTAAGATATGTTGGTTTCTCAGATGTATTTCTGAATATGGCAGCTCGGAAGCAAAATTAGTTTAGAGCCCAAACTGTTATGTCGATTTTAACAAAATGTAGCCATACATGTTCAGAAAAATCATACCCTGATCAAAATCGATAAATGAATTTTAGCCCCGAATTTGGAAGCACTACCCACCAAAAAAACTCTGAAAAAAGTGAAGAAAATCATTTCTTGAAAATGGTTCTGACAATTTTAATCAAAAATTCTTAAATGTAGTTCATTTAATAATTAATTATGAATCTAACTATATACCTAAGCCGTTTTCCTGGGAGTAAATCTAGATTCCGAGGTATTGATAAAAATAAATCTGACTTTGTTAAAAATCAAAAACAACGAGTTAACAACCACCTGTTGAATGATGCTTGTTTTTGTTTTAGATGTTAGAGTTGAAGTGTGAAGGTATGAGTCTTGCTGTGGGTACGAGGCTGTGTGCTTATTGGTCGCAGCAGTACCGGTGCCTCTACCCTGGAACTCTCTATGAACCTGCATCACCTACCGATGCCTTTGTCTCGGTTGAATTCGACGATGGAGATAACGGTAAAATAAACAGGAACGACGTCAGACTCCTACCAAGAGATTATCCTGTCTCAGGTTTGTTTTCTAATTGTAAATACTCTTGAATTTATGATAATTAAATGACTGGGTGTAAAATCTATCTTACAATTTCAAATATGATCTTTATCCTCTTGAATTTATAAATGTTCGGTATTGGAAATCCTGGAAGATTATCTCTTCCTTTCTTGAAGTAATCCTGGAGGATTTATCCTTGAGGATTTCCTCTTCCTTTCTTGAAGTAATCCTTGAGGATTTCCTCTTCCTTCCTTGAGGAAAACCTGGAGCATTTCCTCTTCCTTCCTTGAAGTAATCCTGGAGGATTTCCTCTTCTTTCCTTGAAGTAATCCTGGAGGATTTCCTCTTCCTTCCTTGGAGTAATTCTGGAGGATTTCCTCTTCCTTCCTTGAAGTAATCCTTGAGGATTTCCTCTTCCTTCCTTGAAGTAATCCTTGAGGATTTCCTCTTCCTTCCTTGAAGTAATCCTTGAGGATTTCCTCTTCCTTCCTTGAGGAAAACCTGGAGCATCTCCTCTTCCTTCCTTGAAGTAATTCTGGAGGACTTCCTCTTCCTTCCTTGAAGTAATCCTGGAGGATTTCCTCTTCTTTCCTTGAGAAAATCCTGGAGGATTTCCTCTTCATATATGGCTGCCTTTAGAGTTATCTCATTCTTTTAAGTTAGTTTTTAAAACCATTGTTTATTTTTCTCCATGAATATAATTTTTTGATTCTTAATTTTATTTATTCCAGAGTATAATCCAAATCCTTTACACGGCATTAGTCAAAGGAAAAGAAATAATTCATCTACCAGCAGTGACAGCCATCCAAAAACTGAAGTAAGTGAGAAAAATCAATATTTGTAGAGGCAGCTAAACGCTTAAATATAGATATCATTCGTTCTCTAAGCAGTTGGGTACTTTTTTAGATTGTTACTCCCCTATGTTTTTTTTTTTTTAGAATTTTAATGACTTTGACTAAATAACTGTTAAGACAAAGGTATGTTTAGTCCAATGTACTTTGGGACAAAGGAATATCACACTTCTGTTTTTATAAGGGGACTAACAGACTAAAGAAGAATATTCCATACACCTTCTTTAGATTGTTACTCCCTTCTGTTGTTATTATAAGGGAAGTAACAATCTAAAGAAGTGCCAGCAATTGTTTACAGGACAGTATTTCCACAATTAACATATCAATTGTAGATGAGTGGTTTTCTCTTTAGGCTAGGCGCATACATACAATTTTTAATCGCTCGACTATTTAGTTGTACGTCATAAAGCTATTGGACCTTATGGGGGACACAATAGTTTCTCGATTAAAAAGTCATAAAACTTCATCGATCGTCTTTTGACTATTTAGTTGAACAACTATCGTCGACAGCTCTATGTACATTGTCATATATTGGAGTAACACTCAACTAAATAGTCGATCAGCGACTCTTCAAAATGAGTTTTTCATACCTTAAAGTAACACTTAAAAATTTTTTTCTGGCGATATAGAGCGTCTCCATGTTGTGCCACGATGTTGTATATATGGACCAATCTGTTTAATTATTTCATTAAAACTCTGTTCACTTATTCTATAAAACGTAAAAGAGTTTTCTGGATTTGCCTTCAGATTAGAATGTAATTCCATTTAATAATCTTTCGCTTATTACGGGTTGTACACTACACAGTATCGTCTTTTCCTTTTCTTTTCTTTGTGTTTCATATAACAGAAAACATTTCTGTTTATAATTTTGTACGGGATAGCTTACGAATGCTGAGGGATCTCAATGGCAACTGGTTGATTGTATGCGCACTCCCAACAACTAAACAGTTTAATCGATGAGAAATCCAGGAGTTCATCGATTTCGACTCAATAGTTTAGTCGTGGTAAAATTGCATGTATGCGCCTAGCCTTAAGGAAATAAATTATTTTTAAAAGAATTTTGTTTTTAACTTGTTTAAAGCGACAATTGAGCTACAATTGTAAACTAGAGCTAGCTAGAGAGATTGTGTATTAAAAATAGTTCAAATGAAATAATTTATATTAACAAGGATAAAAGTATTAAAAGCCTGAAGATGTCTCAAGGCGAAATATCACAAAACTAATAAGCCGTTTTATTTAATATCCTAGTAGTAGTAGTAGTAGTAGTAGTAAGGGGGCGGGGAGGCCAAGCCTGGCAACTAGACCGCACTCGGTTCCTTTTTGCCAACCCCTGGTTTTTCACGCCCATCGAACCACCTCAGTCTTACCCTCGAGTCTCCTGGTTTGGGTGATAAAGGAGAGGATATCCTGCCACTTAAGTGCGGCAAGTTCATCCTCTCTGATAATCCCCGATCCTAAGATGTGAAAGCGTAATCTTCCATGTCCTTCACAGGTTCCTACCAGATGGTAGGCTGTTTCCTCTTCTTCCCCGCACACTGGACATGTGGGATCCTCTTCGACCTTTAATAGTGCCAGATATCTCTTTAGCTGACAATGTCCAGTTAAGACCCCCACCATTATTCTTAGGTTGGGTCTACCCAGTCCCATGAGCCATCTGGTTTTCCCTTTATCTAGCTTAGGCAGCATCATCTTGGTCTGCCTGCATCCTTCAGTCCTTGTCCAGGCCTTCCCTGCTTTCTCCCAGATCCACTTTTTGTTGGCCGAATTGGTTTGTCTTCTGGACCAGTCAATAGCGGGTTCTGGTCCGCAGAATGGCATGGAGGCACCTCTTTTTGCTATTTCATCTGCTTTTTCATTTCCTGGCATCCCTGTGTGTCCAGGAACCCAAAGCAGTGTTACCTCCTTTAGCTCTGCAAGTGTCTCCAAGGTTTCTTGGCACTCCTTAACCAGTGCTGAGTCTGCACTAGGAGCGCAGAGTGCCTTAAGAGCTGCTTGACTATCCGAGCATACTACTACTTTTTTATTTCTTGCCTCTACTACCTCTTGCTTTCTTGCCACCTCTAGGATGGCATAGACTTCAGCCTGGAAGACAGTGGTAAATATTCCTAATGGGAAACTCTCTTGGGTGCCAGACTTTTCTAAGTAAAGTCCCGCACCTGACATACCATTTTTATTCTTTGAGCCGTGTATGCCACCAGAGTTTCTGTATCAAATTTAATTTCTCCTGATTCCCAAGCGGCTCTATTTCCTTTTCAGCTTAAGCTGATAGTTCATATTTATTATCCTATAGATCACAAAAGGAAATAGAAGATCTCCAATTGACTGTATATTCAACAAATCTCTCTTCTTTGCTTAAGCAATATCTTACTTTTTAGAAATTGTTATAGTTTTTCCTAATCTCTGTTACAGATTTCTCAGACTGAGTCTTTACCTGTACTTTCGACACAAATTAACGACAGTGATCCAACAAAATTTAACGAGCAACCTAAAATCAAAGAGGAGGAGAAGGAGAATGAGAACATCAACGAAGAAAAGAAAAAGAAGTGTGAAACTGTTTCCAAGACAGATGTAAATTATTTTTTCAAATACTTACGTGATCTTTCTCAATTAACCATATTAATAATAATAATATTCCGTAGCAATACAAAACTATAAGATTGTAAAAGATGATGCTGGTTTAGTGTTTCATTAACGATCATAGAATCCTTAAACGGCTAGATTTCCAACTCCCCTCTTTATCTACCTGTGTTAGAGTACTACCGCTGGTCGAGCTATTTGGTGGTTAAAATTGTAACTAAATCTTTTTCATCGTTCAAAAGATTTTGAGCTTCTTAATTCAAAGAAATAAATTAATTAGTCAGTTTACTAGATTCGAACCCGAAATCTCTGCTCTCGAAGCAATCACGCACCTCTTATAACCTCCGAGGCTCGTTGTTTGTTTGTTGTTTTTTTTTCTCTTTCTCTTTATTAACAAAATAGTACAAATGTCTAAAACTAGTTTTTTTTATATCTTAGAATTTGAGGAATGTCAAAAGATCATAAGTAGTTTACAATTTTAACCACCTAACAGCTCGACCAGCGCTAGTGGTTTTACTCCTCTAGAATACTGGAGTTGGATACCCCTGTGTGTCATCATTCGGACTCTGTAAAATTAACCAATTAATTACCCCAAATTGTTATGTTTTAGAGCGAGGAAGAACGAAGAAGATTAAAAAGAAAAAAGAAGAAAATGGAGCTGAAGAAACTTCTAGCCAATGAAAGCGTGTGGCAAGATCTACTTAAGTATAAAAGGAAACACCGGGAACAGTATAAAATGAGGCATAAACATAAGCATAAGCACAGACATAAGAAGCATAAGCACAGGAGATCAAGATCATGTAATACTAATATTTACTCTTATATTTTTATTCTATGACTTTGATGTATAGATTCGTTACAGAGGCAGAGTAGCCGTGCGGGTTAAACCACGTCTGCTTGGCCATCACTGAATCATGAGTGGAACGAGGTGGGGTTCGATTCCTCGGCGTGACACTCTGATTTATATGGCTCACTATTGATCACATCATACTCGCTTCGGTGGTACAATGTACAAATGTATGATGTTTGAAGTAGCTGGAATTCTCCACCACTGGGCATAAAAAGGGCCTAAGTGATGGCCTAATTGCAAGGTTCGAACAAGTGGTTCGTCCTACCCGTTCTAGTAGGAAGTACTAGACTACTACTACTACTACTACTACTTGACATATAGATTTTAATTTAATTTTAAAAGAGCACAAAATAGAACCTAAAAACTCAAAGATAACTTTCTCACGTGCAGTGTGATAATGGAATACCTTGAACTTACTAGATAGGTGGGACGGAACAATAACTGTGTTAGTCGGATTAGCGTAAGTCGGGGTAAAATTTTGCTTAAAAATACATGTAATTTTTCATTGGGACTAGTAGTACAGTAAAATTAGCTCAAAAATTGTCCAAACCCAAACATCCAAAAAAAAAATTTCAACCCCACGCCAAATTGTTCTATACCCTCCTCGTAGTAAGTGATAAAAAGTTGCACGACTTGCAGCGTCGGGTTTGGCCGGGAGGGGGGAGGAAAGGGGGGTAAAAAGGTATGTTTAATCGTTTTTCGCTAATATCTCGAAAACTATGAGGTTTGGCGCTAACTTTGTTATATACAAAATTAATCTATTTAAAATTTGGAACAGAAATAGACTTATGCATTTTTGTGCTAAAGTTAAGGATTACGGAGTTATGAAGGGTAAACATATCACATTTTTCTATTTTGCTTGGAACTTTTAAATGAAAATACATGGTCTTAATTACACTTTTCCACCTTAAAACATGATTCCACACATTTTTCTTCCATCAAATGCCCGAAAATTGTTTTTGGAAGTGGTTTAGGCTAATTTTTTAAAACATAAAATTTAGATTTTTTTGGTTTTTTTACGATTGCAGGAGAACTATTTCGTCTACAGGTTTCATTTTGTGCTTGTCTGAAAGCCAAATAAATTTACTAAAACTTCGTTTCTTATGGCTTTTCTCGTAGGTGAGCGGTTTTATGCCGATATTGGGCCCGAAACAAGAGCAATATTTAAAATTTCAATTTTTTTTGGAAAAACTGCCAATTTTAGAACAGTAATTTCGAAGCTGCAAATTTAGGCTCACCACCCTAACTGTAATAAAAAAAATCTTTCCAAAACGTTTCCAGGAAAATGGAAAATAGTGCTATTTTTACAGCTTCATAACTCCGTAATCGTTAACTTTAACACAAAAATGCATAAGTCCATTTCTGTTCAAAATTTTAAGTAGATTAATTTTGTATATAACAAAGTTAGCGCTAAACCTCATAGTTTTCGAGATATTTGCGAAAAACGATTAAAAATACCTTTTTACCTCCCTTTCCTCCCCCCTCCCGGCCAAACCCAACGCTGCAAGTCGTGCAACTTTTTATCACTTACTACGAAGAGGGCATAGAACAATTTGGCGTTGGGTAGGACTTTTTTTTTGATGTTTGGGTTTTAGCCTAATTTTACTGTACTATAGGGGCTAAAGAAAACAATAATTTGTATAAGCAAAAATGGGTTGGTAATGAAACCTTAGGTAATATAGCAAGTAATTGCAAATTGCAAAAACATATAGCAAAGCTATTTGGACGTAGTAGGCTTCATAAAATTCATCATTTGATCTTATGATTGAAATGGGTTTAAAGAATAAGGAACTAAAAAAAACGAACGGGACCAAAAAAACCCAAAGAAAAAAAAAAAAATAATAATAATAAAGTTCTTCAATGTTTTGCTCACATATTTCTATGAGCTCATCAATTGTCAGCTTCTGATTGTTTGAATCTTGTAGTTCTTGGACGCCATCATCATCCACTTCTAAATGCAATTGTATGGCAAGATCGACAACTTCTTTTATCACATGACCTTTTTAACCAGGCTCTTGTGCAGATCCCACCATTTCGGAAGAGAAATATATATATATTTTTTTTAAATAAATAGGGATGGGATTATAATAAGGTTTTGAAAATCGTTTTACTCCAGATTCAAATAAGACTAAATTTAAGTTGAATATATCTAATAATTACTTTATTATTAAACATATTCCATAAGTTTTAGTAAGTGAATTTTGATTTCAATATCTTGAAAACTAGTTAGACTTATTAGGTTTAAATAAATGGGCTAGAAAATAGAAAAAAATTTTCGAGAAATAATTTTTCATAGTTTTTTGGGTGGGGGGAAAGCCAAATAAATTTACTAAAACTTCGTTTC
>KZ651395.1:216759-227594 GCA_001010745.2 Gerris buenoi
GGGGGGGATTAAGCACCTCCAAGTTTAAATTTTAATGTCTATTTTGCCTTGGGGTATGAGTTTTCTGAACAAAATTTTCATCAAAATTGTCCCCTATGTGAATGACAATTAATTAGAAAAAAAATGCTTTTTTTAGACGGAGGGAATTTCAAACCTTAAAATCAAATTCTTTTTATACCAGGTATACGTAAGTATAAAAAATTTAAATTATCTTTTATTTATTTTTTTTATATATATATATTTATTTTCCTTTTGAATGTGTAGGTGGTGAAAGAGTGGTAACGGAGCCTGAACCTATAAAGCCTTTGATTGTGAAAGTTCATAATTTACCACCTCCTGAAGTCAAGCCTGAAGAAAGAGATGAAGAGGAGGAAGAGGAACCAGAAGAGGAGCAAGAAGAAGAAGAGGAGGAGCTCAAAGAAGAAGAGGAGGAGCTCAAAGAAGAAGAGGAGGAACTGAAAGAAGAAGAGGAGCAGAAAGTGGTAAAAAATAAAAAGAATAAAACTCAAAAACGTGATACGTCTATCCAGAGTAAAACTGAAGAAACTTCTAGTAAACCTTCTATGAAGGTACTTTCTTCATAAGCAATAAATACTTTCTTTCATTTCATTTAAATTAATCATATTATAACTCTTAAGAGATATTAAGTTTAAAAGAAATGCGTAGGCTATCCAGAAAGTAACAGATGTTTAGGTCTTGTGTGGCAGCTAGCAGGTCTAGTGCCGATATCTTAGGGTAAGTGTTCTTAAACTCAGTAGGCACGGTAGCGTGTGCATGGTGCCTCCCGTACTATGGCTGCAGTGGAGTTTTAAAATGAGCGCTGCAATTAAAACTCCCGCCGATTGTGAAGTGGGGTCTGTGATAGGGATTTTGTAGGCGAAAAATCACAGATCAACTGAAATTGATCGCCAGATATGTGATTTGCACGGAAAAGAAATAACACTGTTCTGCAAAATTTAACGAACTTTCTGCCCTTAAGAAAATGTTATCTGAACTTTATGTTTTCGAGGTTGCTGAATCCGAATCTGAAGTCAAAATTTCTCCTAGACGTACAGTTTTCTCGGAAAAGGCGCCTAAAGTTTGGAAAAATAGTGTTTTTGGGGGTTTTTGACCCAATTTTTCGCCCAAAAATATTTTGTAAAAAAAATATATGTATTGGGCGTTTGAATATCTATAAACTGTCAAGAATGCATTCCTGTGTAAACTGGTGGTTGAAATCGTAAGCGGCGTATTTCTAGAGAGAGGGGTTTGAACAGCTTGTGCCATGGTGGTATAAATGCCTTAATTTGAATGGTGATAATAGTCCAAGACTTTACCTTCAAAATTTATATAATAGAATTTTGTTACTTTCAATTTCTTTATTTTTTATTTCAAAACGTCTGTTACTTTCTGGACAGCCCTCGTACGTAAAGTATTTTGAGTTTAGAGGTTTCATTTTATCTGGTTTAATATATAAAAATAAGTAATTGGTTGTTTTGACTAAGATTTTGTGGTACCACTTCATACTTCGACTATACTCATGCCATTATACTTTGTTATTCTGACAGCGCAGGAAAATCAGAAAAAAAAAAACCGGGAGGGGAGCCAATGAGAGCTCAGGTTTTTGGCGGATAGTAGGTCGGGCCAACTAGGCAAACAAAAATATCACTGGATAACCTTAAGATAACCCCCTAGTGGTTTTATTTTTTCCCTCACATAGGTTGGCTCATCTGAGCTGTCAGATTTACTAAGTATAATGGCATTTAATCTATACTACTTAAATCAGACAACATGTATGTCTTACTTACTGCTACTCCATTTTCACTGATGTTTGCCTCAAAAATGTTATACCTGACCCACTCCTTAGAGACCTAAAATTATCTATCTAATTGCTTAATGCCACCATGCTACATCCCAAATTTTCCCCTGATTTTCTAAGTTATTTATTGGTTTTCTTTCAGAAGGCTAAGAAAGAGAGGCAAGGCTCAATAGAGAGTAAATCCAAGATGGCTGTGTTCCTTCCTGCCAGGCAATTATGGACTTGGCATGGTAAAGGGTTTAAAAGAGGGAAAGGCCCTTCACCCCGTGCTCGCAAGAAAATTTTCTACAAGTCCATCAAAAGACAGGATGAAATCATATCAGTAAGCATTTCCTCTTATTATTCCACATTATTATTATTTTTATTTTTTTTATTTTTTTTTTTTTACGTATTCTTGGAATTAAATATGAAAATGTAAGTTGCAACCTAAGCTGGCATAATGGGGGAAAAAACAGTATAAAAGCAAAGGAAAAGGAATTGGGGAAAAAATCCAGTTTTAAGAAATTCCTAATAACTATTTGATCGATTTATTGGAAACTCTACATTCAAAAGAATAGTTTATGTTTTAGGCCCAATTCACACACGAGTGGTGTATGGCACTGGTGTGGCACACATTTATGGCATTCAAGGAGTTTAGTTGACTGCTACATGGTGTCCAGGACAATCTCTTCCTCAGACGACAAAGAGCATGATTTGTCAGATACTATCAATTTGCCAATATGCATATTTCGAGAATGAAGTTTTGGGTGCATCCTATATGGTTAGAGAAATGGAAAACTGGTGGAGTGTTCAACGTAATACAGGAGCTAAATGAGTACCCAGATTACCGGATGTCTCAAGAATCCTATCCTAGAAAAACAAGAAAACACATAATGAAGAAAGAAAACAAAGGAAGTACAGACAAAGATAGTAATGGTTTGCAAGTGGTGTGCCACTTTGATAAGCCATGAGGAGTGTCAGAGTGGCGTGGTGAAGCATCATGTACCATCTCTGCCACGCCATGTCAGTGTACATTGGGCTATAAGTTAACATAGAGGTGGCACAAACTAGTTCCACGCCAGTGCCATACACCACTCATGTGGGAATTGGGCTTTAAGGAATTAAACACATTTTGGTATTGACAGTTTTAAGTACCTCGCTCATTACTTCGGTGAACACTTTCAATGACTTTAATATGCAATCTTTACAGGTTTCAGCGTTGCATTTTGACAATAAGATGTAGATTTTGTAAATCAAAGACATATTATTAATTAAGGTTGGGAGTGCCACACTTCTGCACCCGGGTGGCGAAGTGCGTCACTAGCCTTAAACGTAAAGAGTATGGTGTTGATGATTGTTTTGTTTTGTTTAGGTGGGGGACTGCGCAGTGTTCCTCTCTACAGGCAGACCAGACAGGCCTTATATAGGGAAAATAGAGCAGATGTGGGAGTGTTGGGGCAGCACCATGTTAGTCAAGGTTTCCTGGTTCTACCACCCTGAAGAAACCATCCCCAAAACTACGACACTACCCTTCCCCGTAAGTATTCTTCATTAGACCTTGTTCTTTAAAGCTAACTACAGTCTGTACTAACTGCTGACAGCGCGGGAAAAACTAGCAAATGGGGTGGGGAGCCAATAAGAGCTGAAGATTTTTCCAGACAAAAGGTTGGGCCAACTTAGCAAAGACAAATGTTTTTTCCCTCAGAGATGTTGGCCAATCTGTGTCACTTGATTTCCCGTGCTGTCAATGCACTAACTCTCATTTGGGACAGACTTAAGCTTGATTCCTTTGATTCGCTACAGTGTCTTATTTATTTATTTTTTTGAAATTCTGCTATAAACTAACGTCAAGATTAAAATACAGTAGAGTCTCACTAATTCTGATTTCCTGGCGGTGTTACTGCCAGGAACACCGAAAGTTCGAATTAAACAGAATCAGTTTTAAAAGTCTCTTCTCTTATTTCTATATTCCCCATGAATAAATTATTGATTTAAGAAATTCCAAATTCCTAATAACTATTTGATTTTGACCACTGGAGGAGCAATTTTAAATGTTAACTGACACAGACTACATCTATGAGACAAACACAACCTACCTGATACCTTATCTAAAATACTGCCAGTCAATGAAAACTCCATAAGACAACTATTCTCCTACTTACAAGATGCAGACTTACTTGAAGAAATATAGATTTAAAAAAAAAAAATCAACTAAAAGAGATGTAAAAGAAAGATGACAACCAAAAAAAAAAAAAAATAAAAAAATAAAAAAAATAAAATAAAATAAAAAATGTTTAGAACGTTTACATAATTAAATAAATTAACAAACATCCTTTGAATTTTGATGATTTTTTATTTATTTTACAATGATTATTATACTGAAGTGAAAGTACTCTTATAATACCATAGATAAATGTTTGTAGGTTATTGTTTGGATCTATAAGCTATTAGAAGCTAGGCCTGCCTTTTTATTATCACTATTTTCCACTTCCTTATGTAATCTATTATTTGTTGTATTTTAATTGTTTGTTGCTTGATAATTACCAATGGTTTTCTCTGTTACAGGGAGGTCTATTTGAAAGTCCGCATATAGATGAGAACGATGTGCAGACCATATCACATAAATGTGATGTGTTGTCTTTTGAAGAGTTCAAAGCTAAGATAGACGTCTGTCCTGAACTAGCTACTAACGTATACGATAATAATGATACTTACTACTTAGCAGGCTCGTACGATCCTACCCACTCTAATCTTACTTTACTACCACAAGTCAACCAAGTAAGTAGTAGTTTTATTTTATATTAAACAAATATTTCATTTATGTGTATACTAGCTGGATTCCTGTGCTTCTCTACAGTGTGTTATTTTTTAATTCAATAAGGCCCGGCGCATATTGAACCCACGCCACGTTCAACCCATGCCCCTCCACAAAATCTATGTGGCTTCAATATGTGGGCTAGGCACCACATATTGAAACCCAGTCCCGTCCCACGCATGGTCTCTCCTACATCTCTTATTCTTCCAATTCTCTTTTGATAATGATGAGAGGAAATTGAAATAAATATTAAAAACATTTTGAAATTAATGGATAATGTTATTTTTAAAACAAAATAAAATCAAGTAAATAAGTAAAATAGAATTGATAAGAGAGATAGGGTGTTCTTATGGTGAAAATCAATAATACTATGGGGTCTAAAAAAATTTGATTCTTTATTAAAATTGATTAAATTAAAATATAACGATCCAAACTTCTTAAGAGAAGGTAAGAAATGAGTCCATGCCTATTCAGCATAAACTTTTTGGTTTATAATTAAAAGTAGTAATTAAGAGAAGTGCATTTTATTTTTTATTTATCTATTTTTTGTCTTATTGTTTATTTTCATAGATGTAAGTTGCAACCTAAGCTGGCATAATGGGGGAAAAAACAGTATAAAAGCAAAGGAAAAGGAATTGGGGAAAAAATCCAGTTTTAAGAAATTCCTAATAACTATTTGATCGATTTATTGGAAACTCTACATTCAAAAGAATAGTTTATGTTTTAGGCCCAATTCACACACGAGTGGTGTATGGCACTGGTGTGGCACACATTTATGGCATTCAAGGAGTTTAGTTGACTGCTACATGGTGTCCAGGACAATCTCTTCCTCAGACGACAAAGAGCATGATTTGTCAGATACTATCAATTTGCCAATATGCATATTTCGAGAATGAAGTTTTGGGTGCATCCTATATGGTTAGAGAAATGGAAAACTGGTGGAGTGTTCAACGTAATACAGGNTTTTTCGAAAACTGAAAAATTAAAATAATAATTTCCTATTTTGATACTTTATCTTAGGACACACTGTAAAATGTAATAGATGAAATGGAGCGTATCTTTCCATTAGCAATTTTTGAGCTTATAAACTCAATCGTTTAGGTTTTGAAATAATATTTCCTGTTATTTTTTCTTACAGAATTAAGTCTATCTCCTCCAGTCTTGCAGTGTACTTCAAGATGACATATTTTCATCTCTAAATAAGAATATCAACTTATATCTATGTACAGCCGAGATATTAGTTAACATTTTAAAATTCCCGAGCATTTAAAAATGAACTCGGACAAAATATCTACTTAAACTAGATTTATCTGTTATTTTTAAGTTTAAACTAATTATAAAATTTATATTTATATTGTATATCGTAATATTATTTTTTAAAAAAACAAATCTATGTTTATAAGATTCTAATCTTTATAATATATTTTAATTAACCGAAATTCATGTGATGTGTTATGAAATTGTGATCTAGGAAGATTTGAAGATAATAATCATTAATTAATTAATTTTTAAATATTTCTCGTGTATATTTAAGCAGAGGCACCTTTGATCTGTAGATTTTGTTGAATAATTATCGGAAAATTTTTAACACTTTTTAGTTCTCTTCTAGAAGGCTCTTTTTTATGATTTAATAAACATTTTTATTTTCTCCCGTGTAGTAAACGAAGAAACTTCCATAGTATATGTCATACCTTTTATAATTTTCAGTAATTTTACTGATGCATTTTTATTATTTTATGCTTACACAACTGTATATATAAGAGAATTCAGTCATTTTGCACATTTTGATGAATTTATAGTTTGATTCTTACTAACAAAAGTATTGTAAATCTTTACGTATTTCTATATTAAGATCCACGCTTTAAAGAAATAATTTTATTTTGCAATAAAGGACAAAAATAATGATATCTTGAAATATTGAGTTTTGAAATATAACGTGAGTTTTTGTAAATGTTAAACCACTTGCAAATCCATATTTCAAATATATAATATATAGTTTTATAATTAATATATTTTTAAATAGTCCCTTAATCACATTTATATTTTTTTATATATAAATTACAAACATTTTTATTTTAATATTATACAAAAAAGAGTTACGAAGAAGAAATAAGAATTATATTTTATAAGTTTTTTTTTTGTTATTATAAACTTAACATATTATTGAGAAATGTATTTTTCTTTTGCGCTATTTACAAAAAAAAGTTTGAAAGTTGGTCTGGTAGCAGCGGCAAATGTTCACTGCAATAACGTTTGCCTCAATCAATTAATATATGCATAATCAAAAGTGTGCAAAATAATCACCTAGTTATATATTTTTGTTCATTGGCATTCATTTTTTTTTTTGCTCTTAATGTAAAATTGAAGAGTTAGATGGTTAAAAAATCTTGACCGCCACTTTCTTCTTGTATATACTTGGGTATATCATAATTTTTATGTGGTATGGACATAATCTACACTGGCTGATAAATTTTGAGCATTATTACATCTTGTAAATAGTATTTTAATCTATTTTGTTTTCTATATTTTGAAGCTTTCTTCTCATTTATGTAATTGTCTTCAATTTAGTTTATATATTTAAAAAAAATAAAAAATAGATAAGTAGTAATTAAGAGAAGTGCATTTTATTTTTTATCCAGTTTTAAGAAATTCCTAATAACTATTTGATCGATTTATTGGAAACTCTACATTCAAAAGAATAGTTTATGTTTTAGGCCCAATTCACACACGAGTGGTGTATGGCACTGGTGTGGCACACATTTATGGCATTCAAGGAGTTTAGTTGACTGCTACATGGTGTCCAGGACAATCTCTTCCTCAGACGACAAAGAGCATGATTTGTCAGATACTATCAATTTGCCAATATGCATATTTCGAGAATGAAGTTTTGGGTGCATCCTATATGGTTAGAGAAATGGAAAACTGGTGGAGTGTTCAACGTAATACAGGAGCTAAATGAGTACCCAGATTACCGGATGTCTCAAGAATCCTATCCTAGAAAAACAAGAAAACACATAATGAAGAAAGAAAACAAAGGAAGTACAGACAAAGATAGTAATGGTTTGCAAGTGGTGTGCCACTTTGATAAGCCATGAGGAGTGTCAGAGTGGCGTGGTGAAGCATCATGTACCATCTCTGCCACGCCATGTCAGTGTACATTGGGCTATAAGTTAACATAGAGGTGGCACAAACTAGTTCCACGCCAGTGCCATACACCACTCATGTGGGAATTGGGCTTTAAGGAATTAAACACATTTTGGTATTGACAGTTTTAAGTACCTCGCTCATTACTTCGNTTATGTTTACCCTGTAGTGTAAATATTATATATATAAATATATTATAATAAACCCCTGTAAATAAACTGTTACAAAAAAATTGTCTTATTTGAGTTGTTTTTTTTTAAGTTGTTACGTTAAAAGAATTGAAATTAAAAAACGTATGAAATAAAGATGTTCTTTGTTACTTTATAGAAATGATTCATTAATTATGTAATCATATTTTTATTTCTTCATTAAATAATTTTTTTTCTATATAACTGATCATAATTACTTAATTTTTTCTTTTTGTTTCATATTTTGTGATTTTATTTCCTCCTTCTCATTTGTATTATGTATATAATTAGGGTTAAATTTCTGCTCTATATATATATATTTCTTTTTTTTTCATAAGCTTTTTATTTTCTACTGCAAAAAAGAAGTCTTAAGAAAGTAAACTAATTATTTTTATTATTATTGTTGGACACATTTTATTTAATTTTAACTTATTATCTCTTTTCAAAATTAATATTTTTTTAAAATTGACCAATTAATTAATTTTTTTCACAAAAGAAGACCACTATTATTAATTCCTGATTCTTCCCTATTTTTTCTACCCCTCCTCCTCCCCCCTCCCAAGCAACTTAGTGCCTTGACAGAAGGTTATTATTTTAACTAGGGGTAGTTCTGTTTTATTTAACGATTAATATTTGGAAATTATATTTTAATGAAAGACTTAATTACTTAATATTTCATATATTTATAATTCTATTTGGTCTATAATAAAAACTAAATAAATTACTT
Organism: Gerris buenoi; assembly: GCA_001010745.2. Lineage (NCBI taxonomy): Eukaryota > Metazoa > Arthropoda > Insecta > Hemiptera > Gerridae > Gerris > Gerris buenoi. The sequence goes on from KZ651395.1 coordinate 225,411, forward strand.
TCAATTTTAAATTAGGTTTGTAATTATACTGACTCTCCACTGGCACTGATGTTTGCCTCCTATACAATATTATTTTTATTGGGTGTTTAGGACATCTTGCATATGCATTTACGATCATCTGATAATGTCAGATTTAATATTTTTGATGAATGTTGTGCTGTATATCTGTCAAGTCTCATAATTCTATGAAAGACCATTAATGGATAAATTCTTATTTTCAAGCTTTTCGTTTCATTCTTAAAATATTTTACCGTTAATAAAAATCACAAATTCATTAACTTAATCAGTATTAATTTGAATTAAATAATACTTTTGAAAAATAATTAAAAGCTAAAAAATCTTCTTTTATTTTTACATCACTATTCCACTGAGGTTTTTATTTCACCTCCTTGATTTTATCTATTTTTATATTTTATTATTAATTTATCTTATTTCTGGTTATTTTCAAGTGCCTATCGAAAAAACCTTATTAATTTATTCTTCAAATGCTCCTTAATATTTACTTTAATTTTTTCCCCCCTTGTATTATAATTTTTTGTTCTTTCTCGATTATAATTATTATAATGATATATTTTACTATTTTTGGAAAGAGCTTATAAAAGAAATAAAAAGTTTATACTTTTGTATTGTCTTTTTTTTATTGTTTAAGTGATTTTATTTTTGTTTTTATCCCTTTAAATTTGTCGTTTTTTGTAGGTACATAATTGTAAAGAAATACCTATACTATCACTTATTATATAAGGTGATAATAAATGTTTAACTTGTTATAGTGAGTAACTAGGTTTTTTAAAAATATTCACCTCGAAAATAATGTACTATTTAATAATGTTATGGTTTTAACGATCCTTTTGATGAATTTATTTACTTTTTTAATCTGTTATTTTGGAGTATCAGTCAAGGTTTTATTTTATTTTATCCTGTCAAGGTGTAATAAGAAATATTTTTTCAGTGGTATTTAATATTTATTAAAGAAGAACTTTCTGTTTATTTTTCTTTTCTTTTCTTTCTTTTGGGTTTTAGTCCCGTTCGACAGCTTAGGCCATTACAGGACGGGGGTTATCCGACCACTTTACTCATCTACTCGATGAGATTATTAGTGTGAAACATGTATGACCCCTCCGGGATTCGAACTCACGCCGTGGTTTTAGACCTTGGTTTTAGAGCCGAGGGTTTATTTGTGCAATATTTTGTAATTTAACCCTTTTTTAATTTTGGGTGTCCATCCAACTATTTATGTTGATTTCTAAATGTTATCCCTTTTATATTAATTACTAGCCATTATGCCCGTGGCAACGGGCAGAATAAATATGGTTAAAAAAAGAGCTAGTTATAATTTAAATAGTAAGTTTTATGCTCGTAGCTTCAGAGCAAGGGCGTGGCTCAGTGGTAGAGGTTCCGCCTCATGTGGTGGAGGTCACTGGTTCAATCCCAGCTTATGGTGCATCAATTTTTAACGTTATAAATCGTTTAGAGGTGAGTCGCCACCCGTCGCCGTTGTCGGGACACTGCTCGATTATATAAAAGATGTGTTCCAGACGGGGGGTCATTAAAAGTTTATAAAATAAGTTGACACCGTAATTTCATGTCACTATTTGGCTGTATTTCGCCTCTCCCAGGCATAATAAAACATCATAAAAGATTTCAACTTCAAGATAAAGCATCTGATTCTACGATCAGCAATGTCAACTTTTGCAGTGTTAAAAAAACTAACGATATAAAATAGTGATGTTTCAGGTACGTCTATGTCTCGGAGAGAGGCCAAATGTAGCGAAATAGCGACATGAAATAACAGTGTAAACTCTATTTTTTTAAACCCTTAATGACTGATGGAACACACATACAAAAATTGTTTAGAACATCTTGCATATGCATTTACGATCATCTGATAATGTCAGATTTAATATTTTTGATGAATGTTGTGCTGTATATCTGTCAAGTCTCATAATTCTATGAAAGACCATTAATGGATAAATTCTTATTTTCAAGCTTTTCGTTTCATTCTTAAAATATTTTACCGTTAATAAAAATCACAAATTCATTAACTTAATCAGTATTAATTTGAATTAAATAATACTTTTGAAAAATAATTAAAAGCTAAAAAATCTTCTTTTATTTTTACATCACTATTCCACTGAGGTTTTTATTTCACCTCCTTGATTTTATCTATTTTTATATTTTATTATT
>KZ651395.1:284746-304242 GCA_001010745.2 Gerris buenoi
AAAAAAAAAAAAAAAAAAAAAAAAAAAAAAAAAAAAAAAAAAAAAAAAAAAAAAAAAACCATGTAATAATTAAGACTTGTATTTATCCGAGTAATGCAGAAGGAGGTAAACAAATCAAATCTTGGTAAAGGGTCCCCTCGTTTCGTGTACGCTTAACCGGGATTATTCGCAGAATTATACGAGTTATTCCTCCATCTAGGCTGTCCAGGAATTACATTTGAACACAATAACACTCTCCCCCTTAAGCAGGGCCATAACTACAATGTTGGGGGCCCTGGGGCAAGATTATTCTGGGGGCCCTACATGGTGTTGACAGGATAACCCCCCCCCTAAAAAGGGGGTACGGGGGCCCTTCCCCGTATTTTTTAAAAAATAACCCCCCAAAACATGTTTTAATGCATTCTAGAGTTTAAATTTACCCACACTATAGTACATATTTTATTTTGCAAATAAAATATGTACAATTATGAAACCAAATCTAAAATGACTAATTTAGTCTCTATTGCTAAATCATCATCTACCTACTGATGGTTAATTTACTAGAGCTTAATTTAAGGCGCAACACGACGGAACGGTGTTTTCCGGCACCTCACGGGAGCTAGAGGACACCGGAACGCATTAAGAGAGTGAATGTGTTGAAATGCACTCTTGGGATAGGTCGGGTGATATCAAACAATAATATTTTGTAACGGAATTATCAATACGGTTTAACTCTTCTTATTCTTTGTTTCTTGTTTTGACTGAATGTCACACAGGGGACCAATATGTAGTCACGTACGAACTAAACGCATAGACCCTAGCTTTGTAAATGTGGAGGTGAAAAATACAGTAATATTTACTTTACTACGTTCACACATCGTTTTGAAAAACAATACATATTCACAAACAAAAAATACAGGTGATCGAAATATTTGTTTTCGATATTTAATAACGGCGACGTCACGAGTACTACCTTATTTCTTGTTACCTAATATTTCCACGATTTTTTACATTTTATTTTATATTCGTCCCAAGAACTATATTCTTAATTTACCTATGTATACTTTATATTAGGCTTGTTCCAACAACACTTCAAACTAGTCCCAAACTAGTTTCCAATTGTACGACGCATGCGCATTAGCGAAAAACGCTCAATTGTGGTCCGTTGCGCATGCGTCGGACTGTTCCGAACCAGTTTGAAGTGTGGTTGGAACAAACCTATTGTTCTGTAATGTTTTATTATGGGTAATTCAAAAAAGAAAAGGGAATTTGAACAACTTTTTTAATTCATCGTCCCAGACTTTTATTTTTTATTTTAAATTCCTTCAATTCTCTTGTACAAGGTCCCTAGAGTTAGATCCATGGGGTTTTTAATAAAGTACTACAAATTGCTTTTCTATAGAACATTTAACCTCCTTGTGAGGCATCTTCAGGCCTTTAATTTTGTTTTCCTGTTTATTTATTATTTGGATAATCCTTATTATTGCTTTTTAACTACTAATCTCCTGCTAGCATTGCAAGTCCACATTGTCCACATGGCCCCTTTGGACAAATAACGGTGGGGGGTCCGGGGGTCCTCCCCCGGTGAATTTTTGAAAATTTAAGTGCAAAAAGATGAGTTTTAAGGATTTCTGAAGACAAGTTTGTCTTTACAAGAAAATATGTTTAGTGGGGACGAATTTTGAAGTTTAACTAAGATGGGCTAAAAAGAAAGAATAATAATAAATAAATAAAATAATAATGGAGTTGTTTTGTAGCCGGTGAGGTTCATTAACAACCTTTTATAATATTTAGATAACTAAGAAAAATAGTTATTATTTAGTAGAACAAATTACTATTTACTAACCCCCCCAAGTATTTGTAATAGTCCTCAAAAAACTTACTGGTGAACTACGTTTGTCATGGGGCCCCTGGTGCATGAAAAGATTGAATCTTTTTCTGTAAATATCTAAGGTGCCCCTAATTTCAAAAGAACCGATTAATAAAAGTCCATATTTAACTTTCCTGAAACTAATTCATCTGATAAACGGCTTTTGTAATTCACATTATTTCGTTTTTCCGATTGAAATTCAAATAGGGCCGTAGGAGCGGGGGCCCCCGTGGTCGGGGGCACTGCCCCGGTTGCCCCGGTGGTAGTTACGGCCCTGGTTAAGCGCTATAATATTTTCAGACAAATTTTCGAGTATTTCACCATAAAGGCGATTGATTCAGGTGCATTATATATCTTACCCTACTCGAGTAAAGCAGCCCCAACACTATCAAGCCGCTTGATCAAAACAGCGCGGCAAGCAATGGTTTCAAGCTTGATTGATAGTCTAGGAACCCGTGTGATGCTTGATTCAAACCTTGATAGTGGCGTCGCCAGAACTTCTGTCACCTGGTGCGGACAGTCTTTTGTCACCCCCCCTCCCCCCTCTTTCTTTTCCTCCGGCTTTATCCGGAACATAACCATTAACACCCGGCATCCCGCAATGGGGCGAGTTTTAATAAGTTCTACACGATATTAACAACATTGATAAGGCTTGTACAATATCTATTAGTATTCAAATATCAAATATCGCGTACTTAAAAGATGTTGATCATCTTTTACATATTGACAAAAGTCTTCTCTGCTTGGGGCTATTCCATGCTATAGCAGGCCCGCTGAGAGGATTTCCGGGCCCCTGGGCAAGTTAGCATCTGGGCCCCTTTGAATTATTGGTAAAGATAGATAGGTTGTAAAAAACCAGGGCAGCACCCCAAAGGCCCGGGCCCCGTACAATTGCCCCCCTTGCAGCCCTTGTTGGCGGCTCTAATTATAATAATCCGTTTAAAAGATATAGCTAAAACAAACTTTTTTTTATTGTCACAAAGCCGCAGTATTCATTGCTTGGGGGCATTTCTTTAGATGTTGTGTTTATTTAGACAAACACAAAACTCACTGATGAACTTCCACTACTTTTATCTATATCTATTATGATGCGTGCACAGATGTCAAGTCACAGAATAGCACACGGTTCACCGCTCTCTTGACAAATTGAATCTTTCGCTGTTTACGTCTAAGCACTTGCTTTTTGCACACCTCTTCCCCCTACAACTCTACCAACAGTTATCACTCAAACTCATAACCCTACTCTGATCCGTGTCACAATAGGCCTACCGTTTGTCTCATAGTCTCAATTAGCTCCTGTTTATCAACTATCTTCAACAGTTTATAACTGAAGCAGAACGTTATTTAAAAAAAAGCAGTGGGTGCCACCCAGACTGCTGAACCGAATAGAAAAAACGAGCACAGTATTTGATCTCTGCGCATGCCCAGTCTGAGAAGCGCAGGCGCACTTTAGACTGGACATGCGCAGAGACCAAAGCTTTGCTCGTTTCGTCTATTTGGTTCGGCAGTCTCAGTCTCAGTCTAGACGAGACTTAAATGTCTATTAAACGCAAGACAAATCACTAAATCACTAAACTACCATTTTAATCGCAACTGACCCTGATAAAGAGTAGTAATAATCTTTGACAGGTGGTCCCAACAACAGTACTACTTGCTCGAGTCCGTCCTTGCACAAATGTTCCAGACATTTAAAGAGAAATTCTTTCTTGTAGGACCAGGAAGCTCTGATGAACCACGAATCCAGAAAGCAGGCTGATTTCTCAACATCTTCTGTTGTCAAACGCATATTTTCTGATTCTATCACTAAATTATTTAAAACAAATATATTAGTGAAATAATGGGGCCCAAGCCCAAGTCGCAAGTCGTCCCAGGTCTGGCGAAACTGCGTTGTCAATTTTTTAGCAGAACGTAACAAACTAATTTCGATTCCCATCAAAAAATGGTTTTAGCTGTCTAAAAACTCATTTGCAACAAAATTTACGAGTAGGTAGTTTTCACTCAATTCCGCCAAAGTAAGGGTTCTAAACGCCAAAAAAGATTCTTCGTATTTTTGGCAAAATACAAAAACGAATAAAAAAGTATCCGTATTACCAGCATGTTCTGAATGGGAAAGTGAGAGATTTTCAATCGATTGCTCGTTAGATTGTTTTTCGGACATCTTAAATGTTAATCTGTTATTTTCTTTAGTCTTTTCCTTTAAATTAATAAAAAAAAACGTATTTTCAATCAGTTTCAAAAATTCAATGTCAAATTCAGTGATTAGTGGTGAAATGAATGTTTGGAAAATAAGAACTGATTACAAAGATAGCAGATTAAATAAATGTGTAAAAGTTTAATCATAGCAGCCAAAATTTAATAATTGGGGCATATTTTGACATATATGACCTATTTTGTTAATATCTATAACCATGTTTATAAATAATTGATAAATCCGCTGCAGACCTCTTATTTGCTATCGGAGCTAGTATTTAAAAAGGTTCGTTTTTAAAGCTTTGCTTTTTTTTTATTCCTGAATGTAGTTTCGGCTTAAGTGAAGTAGAAATGTGTGATATATTATATTATGTTTATTTCATATATGTAATTAGTTAAAAATAGTTTGTGTTATCTAGACTCGTCCAAGAAAATAAATAATAATATTTACAATAAAGAAGGGGGGGGGGGGCTTCAAATAATTAGCCCCAAAACCTCACGCTTTCATTTAGACATATATTAATATATTATTTAACATATTATATTAAAATTGTTACTTTATATTTTTCTGAGTTTTTGTTTTACACGGAAACGTGTTTAAACGCTTTAACACGATTTAAAAAAAAATTTAATTTTCAAATACTTTCAAAGTGAAAGGTAATAGATTGACAACACTGTTTAAGAAGATCTTGTGTGGTGGTTGATTGTCAAAAAAGTTCGTAGGGTACAATGATCGAATGAAATAAAAGATGTTTTGATTTCGGACATTTATTTTTACGCGTTTTCCGCTTAGTTTAAGTTTTATTAAATCGTTTCCACGATGAGTAAATACACGTATTCGACTGCGAACCTAACCGACAAAGAACTAAAGGAGCAAGGTAACAGACATTTTTCTTTGAGAAAGTATGAAGAAGCTGTCAACTGTTACACAAAGGCAATTGTACGTACCTTTTTTTTACTATTATAACTTCTATTATTTTATAAAAACATTTATCTATTCGATTTTGCTTTTAGTAGTTTTACTTTTTTCTTTTAATTCGTGTGGATTTTTATTTTTTTTACAGATTAAAAACCCAACAATGCCCACTTATTTTACAAATAGAGCCTTGTGTAATTTAAAACTTAAAAGATGGGACTCTTCTTGTCAGGATTGTCGTAGAGCTTTAGATATGGATTCGACCCTTGTTAAAGGACATTTCTTTTTAGGACAAGCCTTGCTTGAAATGGGCAATTACGACGAAGCCATTAAGCACCTTCAAAGAGGTACCCATTTGTAGTTCCTTATCTGTTAAATTTCGATTTTTGCGCCTTAAAAACCTTCTCCTCAAACCTGGAATCCTCGTATTTCTATTCTCCTCAATATTTATTTGATATTGTTATGCTTATAGTCTTACATTTCGAATGACCTAGAGATCTTTTTGACTCAATTAATTTTTATTTCGTGCCAATTGGAGGTCAGTTGTTGATAAAGAAGTAAATTCATCAAATTGCGTCTAAGTAATTCACCCGGGATTCGCTCAACATGCAATGTATTCTGTTGTTTTATATATATATTTATTGGTTGCAATATAATCCTTTGTATGTTTCAATACATAATAAGTACAATTTTCGAATCTCTTCCCTTAAATTAATTTATTTGTTTTTTCCATTTGCATTTTTATTTTAAAAGTAATTTTAAAACTATCCTAATAAACCCAATATAAATATTGTAGGTATAAATTAGAACTTCTATAGATAACTACTGATTGGTTCTTACAATATGTTCCTTTGTATATATTTTATTTTTGATAAAGGTAACTTTGTCACTAATTTTCAAATTATCATTAATAAATACTATTCTGTGAATGAAATTGTGTTTGTATTAAATTGCACGCTATTATGTAGGTATGCCAAAACACCCTGCAAAGCATTTTAAATTCAGATTTGTTTTCTTAAATTTTCATATTTTATAACAAACATTTTATTTTAAACTCTTTTAGATATGAAGGTTATAAATGTGCAGGTTAAGATGTTATAGAAACAGACAACAAAGATCTTGTTAGGTGTAGAGGAAAGTAGATTAACCGGGGGTTCTTTTTCAATCATTTGCGGACAATGTTGACAGAAGTTCAATAATTTTTTGCGGAATATTTTATAAAAGAGATTGGATTCCCCTATACGGAGCATCATGTATAGAAATGCAAAAACTAACAAATATAATGCATACATAATTAAAGTGTTTCCTATATATTGATATAAATTGCATTATTTATGTATTCTTTTTCATTTCATACTCTTTTGAAAAACCAGATACGCTACATCAAAGCCCTGGTAATCTACTACAGATACATGCGCCCAAGATTCCCAAAATCGGCCTGTATACAGCTGTGTCTCAATATAGAGATCTGAAGATGGAAATTGTAATAAGAGAAAACTTATGAAATGAAGAAGAATCCATAATTGGTGCATTTTTTTTTTTCAAAATATAGAAAAGACTTTAATTATATGTGCCAGTTTTTTCCATTTCTATACATGATGCCCCGTATAGGGGAATCCAACCAAACCTAGATTCAATACGTATTGAATACAGTTTTTGGATCCAAATTGTCCATGGATACCTAGATTCAATACGTATTGAATACAGTTTTTGGATCCAAATTGTCCATGGATACCTAGATTCAATACGTATTGAATACAGTTTTTGGATCCCCAAATTGTCCATGGATACCTAGATTCAATACGTATTGAATACAGTTTTTGGATCCCCAAATTGTCCATGGATACCTAGATTCAATACGTATTGAACACAGTTTTTGGATCCAAATTGTCCATGGATACCTAGATTCAATACGTATTGAATACAGTTTTTGGATCCCCAAATTGTCCATGGATACCTAGATTCAATACGTATTGAACACAGTTTTTGGATCCAAATTGTCCATGGAAACCTAGATTCAATACGAGTTAGATCCAGGTATGATACTCTACATATTCTGGATTTGTATTTGGATCAAGTTACATGGAAACACCTAAATTCGATCCTGACATGCGCAGAGTGTGAGTTTGAGCGCCCCTAGAGGATTTTCTGGTGAAACCAGTCAAATCTGCCTATTCAATAAAAAAAAACATAATCTTTAATCGAAATTATTAGTTTTGTTATAAAAAACGGTGGAGCAGAAGATGTTGGGGCACAAGTTGGAGTAAGGCGCTACGGGAGGCCCTGGTGGCTGCCTGGGTCAGAAAAAAAAATAAGGGCGTACTAGGCAGTTATAAGGTAAACCAAGGAGAAGACACTGTAGGTATTTCGACCCCGACGCCCAATCGGGGGTGTCGCTAAAATTCAAAAACCGAACAAAGTTTCAAATTTTAGGCGCCGCCCCCGTTTAGATGCGACTGGGTTAAAATTCCTACAGTCTCTTCTCATCGCAGTTTACCTTACAGTTATATTAACACTGGGGGCCCGGTACGACCATTTTTTTCTGACCCGGGCAGCCATCAGGGCCTCCCATAGCGCCTTCCTCCTACTTGTGCCCCAACATCTTCTGCTCCACCAATTCCACTCTTGGAAACATCTAACTTGATAAATTCCAAATCAGTATTCAACATCTGTTTAAACATCATGAAAACGTAGTAATATTTAGATATAGTCTTCTTTGAGTGTGGGTCATGTAGGGTAACAAATAATATTTAAAAGAAAAATAAATCCGAACATCTTTTGGTCTACAATTTCATTCGAGTACATACTTTCATTGAGATGGATTTACTTGATTTGGATAAAAATTTTATCATGAGATTTTGATGGATTAACACGCTTTGAGGTCCCAGGAGTCCAAAAAAGTGGGTTAAAAATGTCTTTCTGTAGCTTCAACTACTTGGCTGATTTTGATGAAATTATGCATACATGATTTGAAATATAATACCCGGTGTCGTAATTGAAGCGAGCGTAAGCGAGCTTCTTACATTCAACGAAATATGCATTTTGTCTGTCTGTCTGTGTGTCTGAAACGTACGACGATAACTTGAGTAAAAGTTGACCGATTTTGATGAAATTTCGTACACATGATCATTTTACGAATGCTCAGGGCGAGTTCGTTGGACATCTTGATCCGTCCAAGAGTTCGCACGCAATGCTCGCGTAAACGTGAGCTTCAAATTTAAAATTGGAATTTCAGAACGGGAAAAAATTCTATCATCACCTATTCGATGAGACGAACATTTTTTTCAAATAACATTTTTTAGTAAGACCAACAACGACACCGCTATGAATTAATAAAGATCGCTAAAACTATTAAAGCGGACCTAAACGTTTAAAAATAAAGAAAACAACCTTTTTACCGATATCTTACGTTTTAACATAACGATTTTAATAAAACTTCATATACATCGCCTAAAGTATGATTGAAACAAGTATGTAAAATTTCAACTTAATACAAGTAGTAGTATTTGAGTAATGAAGTGATACATTTTATAATAGGTAATTGAAAAGGCGATGTGTGGTTAGAGGAATAGTAAGAATGCGGGGTGGTTCCTTTACTCCTAGCTGCTGTACTACTACTATACCCATAATCTATCAACTCATCATGATTAGCTATTTTTTCAATATTCAATACATATTTATTACTATACGCTAATACGCTCACTTCAATGATAGAGCCACGCGATGTCTAGTCTAGAAATAAATTTTAGCCCTAAATTTAGGGACACTATCTCCCAGCAACTCTAAACATGAAAACAAGTTTCTCTAAAACAATTCTGAAAATTTTTAAACACAAACTTAACCATGTGTCATTTCCCCAGTAAAAATCTAGTTTTTGGACATTGATAGAAAATAAATTTTATTGGTAATGGTGAGAGCTCTGTGAGTTTTCTTTCTACTTGTCCCTAATTTATAACACTTCTTATTGGAGTAGTTGGGTCATTTAGGGTGTAATAATTAAAATTTTTCCTTTTCAATTATGGCTATAATTATTACACCCTAAATGACTCAACTACTCCAATAAGAAGTGAGAGCTCTGGTTCGATAATTATTAAATTTTGTGTTAAATTTTGTTTTGTTGTTATTTGTAAATTTTGAGTCGTACATTAATGCAACCGTAAAAGCAATAACAAATGGAAAACACCAGGCAAAAAAAAATTATCTATATGGAAATATTTAGTTCAAATTGTATCTCATAGATTCTTTCTTTTAAGATCATCAGCAACTTTGGTCAAAAGTAATAAAAAAACTTTCTAAAGGCCCACACCCGAAATGTGGTTCACCGATTGGTCCCGAATTGAAGAATTATATCTGGGACTAAAGGTTTTCTGTGCGGAGTCCCAATATGAAATTAGGCAAATATGCCACTGTATTTCAGACAGAGATATATGCTATTTTAGTCTGTTTACAAATTATCCTGAGTAAGAAAATCTGTAACAGACAAATCAGAATCTTCTCTGACAGTTAGCCAGCAATCAATGCACTGGTTTTACCAAGGTATTAGTCTAAGCTGGTTGCTGAGTAAAACAAGTAAGGCGCGCTTCACGTAAGTACGTGAGGCGATAATTGCTGGTTTCTGTACGACTTGGTTAAAATTATCAGGTGTAATAGTTGCATATTCTTTAACTACACTTCAAGACCTTTAAATTGATGTATAACATGCCTTGGTAACTAAAAACTTTTTTTTTAGTCACCCGTCATATTAGCCGCCATCTTGAAAATATAACGTGTGTTATTTTAATATTTGAATTGTCTTTTACTACACTTCAAGACATTTAAATTGATGTATAACATGCCTTGGTAACTAAAAACTTTTTTTTTAGTCACCCGCCATATTGGAAATATTAAGTGTAGAAACTTCAAAATGTGTCCAGTTGCATCAAACGCTGAGATGCACCTGTGTGCCAAATTTTATGTTTCTAGCTATAGTAGTTTATGAATTGAAACAAGCCAACGGACCGACGACACCAACGGACAGACAGAGCCGTTATATAAGGTTTCTTTTTGTACTTTTTACAGAAACCTAAAAGATATCTCAACACTTTTGGACCACTTATAAGAGTTCCAGGATATTGTGGCATTGAGGGAAATGAGATAGCTGGCCAGTAAGCCAAAACGGGTTTCGATTCAACCCCAATTACACCAGAACCAGTTGTTGGTATGCCGTGTTTTGGAGTGAAATATTCCATAAGGACATTTTATGAAGTTTGATAATAACAGAATATGGAACAGTCCTTCAGGTGTGGGACAATCTAAAATGATGATCTGGGAACCATCTCAGCATCTTATCAGATCACTGCTCTAGCTTTAAAAAACAATCCTGTTATCTTTTGAAAGGCATTCTTACGCACATTCTGGCATTCTGACTCTGCAGACTAAATCGATATCTACATCTGCTTGGCCTTTCAGAAAGCCCAGTGTGCAGTACTCAAGGGGACGAAGACTTCTTTCTACTTCCTTAATCAGGATGACTGATAAAGAGATAGAAACATAAGTAACTTTTATCAACCTATTATATGTTGTTCACCGGTGCTGACTTTAATGACACCTGTTTACCTAAATGTCTCCATCCCAGTGTCGTATGGTTTATAAAAACTGACAATCTCAACTGAGATAAAAAATTATCAAAAGGGACATGATTATTTTTTATTTTTTTATTTTATTTTTTTTTTGTTAAAAAAATGAAATAAGTGATATCATCTCAAACATCTAGAAGCTTTCAAGAAGAAAGAATTGATTTGATAGATCAATTGGGATAACACAAATCGAATTAAATAATCGATTCAACGCAATCTATTAACTAAGTATCAAAATATGGGCATCGTGCATCGGCAAGTATTAACTGAGTAATCGAATCTGTAAAAGGTTATTCTTTTAAAGGTTGTCGCTCAGTAGCAGTGCTTCATATAACAACAATATATAATAATTTAAAAAAAAAAGTTAAGTTACTAATTAAATATGCAATAAAGATATTTGTTGTAGACACTTTATAAGATGAAATGATTAAAAAGACTAACGATCACAAAACTAACTATAATAAATAATTGTAATAAAGGAAAATGGTAGAATTACTTAACAAATACAATCGATAATGATAAGCTATCAGGTGAAATAACTCAATGTTTGATAACAATGCAATTGTCTTGTATGTTTTACCTATTATAAGTAATAGAGCAAATTTGTTTTTTTTACTTTTCCTCACTACATATAGTAGGAAAAGTATTGTTTTCACCAATTTTTTTTTTTTTTTGAGATTCCAACAGAATTATCCGTTTTAGGTGCTTTAAAGACCTCCTGAGTGGTTTTCAGCATGACTTATGTATGTATGTGTGTTATCATCGTAGCGTCCTAGGCATTTAACCTAGAGAGTCGAAATTTGGCAGAAAAATCAGTCCTTACCTGCAGTGGTGCCACCCGGAAAATCAACTTTTTCCGACATCTTGAACCCAGTTTGCATAGTCAGCAAAAATTAAAAAAAAAAATCGTAATAAATCGAAAATGGTCAAATGTAATTATTTATTGGTGCGATAATTTTGATGACGTCAAAGTTTGTTTACATCTGTCAAAATACCACCAAACTTCAAATAAATAAAATATAGGTATTAAAAGTAAGGTTTTTTTTTTTAAAGAATGATAATAAATCAGTTAGTTCAGAACGGTCACCCATCCAAGTACTGACCTTGTCCAATGTTGCTTCCTCCTGCTGCGCGCAGCAGGAGAGGCCACTTTAGTGGCCTCTGAAGTGAGGCAAAGTTCCGAGGTACCACGTACCCGATTTTTGTTGTTAATTTTGTTATATCGAGGCACTTTGCTCCTTCTACCCTTTCTAAGCTTGTCATCACAAACCAAATAGAGAATACTTTAGGAATAACAGCGTTGATGGAGATATTCTTAATGAATACAATGAAACACGATGTATAGAAATGGAAGAAAAGTCTTGCATTAGTCTCTGACATCTTATGACTCACCTATGTCATATCTTTTATATAATCGAGTAGTGTCCCAACAACGACAACGACAACAACGACTCACCTCTAAATGATTTATAACGTTAAAAATTGATGCCATAAGCTGGGATCGAACCCGGGGCTACTGCGAGAAAGCCAGATACTAAACCATTTGCGCCATACCTATGTAACGGATATCGGAGCACAAAACTTCCTATTTAAATGTTGTAATTATAACTGCATAAAACTTACTATTTAAACAGTAAATTTCTCTTTAAATATCTGTTTAATTATAACTAATTATCTCTCAGCTCTTTTTCTCAACCATATTTATTATTCTGCCCGTTACCGCGGGCCTAACGGCTAGTTATTTAATAATCGAGTCAATCAAAAATGTAAAAATTTCGTTAAATTTTTTAAATTTTTTTTGTTTAAAAAAATTCGTTAAACTGTTTCATGGTTACACTAGAAAAAATACCGTATTACTTAGAATTTTAGCTGAACTTTATTTTTTATTTTTTTAAACTTTTGCATTTGCAAAAATTTAATAATTATGACTAGATAGGTAAATTGAAAGTAACTCAACAATATAATTAATGATAATTCAATGTGTGTATTGTGTATATGAATTTTTTTTTATTTTTTATATTAAAATCTGAATCTATAAATTAGTATTATTCCTTTTATTTTGTTATATATTTAATATTTTTTTGTTAGGCAGGAAAAAGAATGTACAACTGTGATAATGATTATTATGATTAATTTTTGATAAAAACATCAATGTCAAAAGTCATAAAATGTTTTACTATTCTAGTTTTTTGCTATCTCTTGACCTCTCTTTTTTACTTATTTTTAATTTTTTTTATTATTGTTAAAATATATATATTTTTTTCTATTATTTCAGCTCATGACCTTGCTAAAGAGCAGAAATTAAACTTCGGTGACGACATTGCCAGCCAGTTAAGAGTTGCTAGAAAAAAGAGATGGAATCTGCAGGAAGAGAAACGTATTACTCAGGAAATCGAACTGCTTGTAAGTTACATTTATTTCCCTTAAATTTATATTTTATTTTATTTTACAAAGTATTTAATAATTTATAAAATACAGTTTTCATTTGTACAAGTGAATGAAAATACAAAAAAGCTGATTTTTTAAAAAAATATTTTTAAATAAAAGCTGTTATTCGTATTCTTCTCAGCAAACCCTTTCATTTGATACCCATATCATGGGCGTGCTAAAAAAAATAACTAGTCCGCCATCTTGGGCTGCCCGTCATATTAGATTTAGAATGACGTCACTTAGCTAAACATGCATTGTCATCCAAACTAAACGTGTTCACAAAATTTCAACTCAATCGGTTGAGGATAACTGCATTAAAATTCAGTTGCAAGATTTGACCTGAACATACATACATACAAACATTACAAGTTAATAACCGAACATACATACATATACAAATATTGCAAGTTAAATAAAAGCTTGTAAAAACAATTCATATTGATAGTAGGGTCTAAAGGAAAAGAAAATTAAAGGCTCACTTTTGCAATATTTGGACCCCTCTTTGGGTCCAAATATTGGGTCATCTTCAAGCTGACTAAAATACTACTATTCCATCCTGTGGTTGCTAAATAATTATTTTACTCTACCTTAGGTAGCTATTGTCAATAATAAATATACATATATGCTATGATTGTCACTATTGGTTATAACATTTTACATATTTTTCTATATCCATATCCATTTTTCTCCATATATCCACATTCTGCATTTAACATTTCCTATTAAGGGTACTTATTTACTTGGGTACATACCAATAAGTATGTACCCAAGTAAATAAGGTGCCATAGGGAAAGAGTTTACCTAGGTACATACCATTTATATATTGGAAATAAAATAAAATAAATTAATAGACAAACTTAATCGGGATGTTGAAAAGCAGTGGGGCTTTTGTATGGGGTTAAGAAGGGGGAAGACAAGAAAAGAAAAAAGGATGTACCCAAGTAAACAAGGCGTAATAGTGGTAGAAGTTTACTTGGGTACATACCGAAGGTATGTACCCAAGTAAATAAGGTGCTATAGGGCAGGAGTTTACTTGGGTACATACCTAGGGCAAGTATTTTTATTGACAAAAAATGACAATGACAAGTCAAAGAAATAATTTTTAATGACATAATTCATTTTGAATAAAATCAAATCTGGAAGTTTGGAAAAAAATACAATTTCAAAGAGAAAGACATGGATAAACTTGAGTTGAGGCATTAATATGAAACAAGTCATATTACTGACTGAAAGGATATAACGAAGTAGGAGATGCTTTAATGGTTTCGGCGTAAGTAAAATTAAATGGCATTTTTTATATATTTATGTAGATATATTTCAGAAATTGTAGCAATAAAGAAAATTTAATATTTTGTACAATGTACAATGGGACAAAGGAATATCACACTTCTGTAATGTTAAGTGACAATATCTGTTAGCCTAACAATCAAATAAGACAAAGGGACATTAAGTCCAATGTATTTTGGGACAAAGGAAAATTACACATATGTAACAAAAAGTGACAAAATCAATTAGTCCAACCATTAAGTTAGACAAAGGGACATTAAGTCCAATGTATTTTGGGACAAAGGAACATCACACTTATGTAACAAAAAGTAACAAAATCCATTAGTCAATGTATTTTGGGATCAGGGATTTACTTTGGAGTAGGAAATTTAAAAACACTTTTTTTATGCTAAACCCTATTAATCCATCCGAGTACCAATATAAGTCTACCCGAATGGATAAAAACAAATTCACCTCATTTTTGAGGTGAATTGGAGGTATTTACCCAAGTAAACAAGTGCCCTATTAAGATTTGTTGAAAATTAACTGATTAACCGATTTTGTTCTTTAAGTTTTATTCATCTAGTAGTAGTAGTCTAGTACTTCCTACTAGAACGGGTACCACTTGTTCGAACCTTGCAATTAGGCCATCACTTAGGCCCTTTTTACGCCCCATGGTAGAGAGTTCCAGCCACTTCACACATCATACATTTGTACATTGTACCGCCGAAGCGAGTATGTTGTGATTAATCATTTATTGATCATTTATATGTGATTCATCATTTATTCATCTAAGTAAATAATTTTAAAGTACCCTATAATTTAAAATATAGTGTAGATGCGTTTAGGGTAATAAAAACTCTCATTTGGTTGACAACGTTTCGGCCCGACAAGCCATTATCAAGCCTAAAAAAAGGTTATAGGTACCCAATTATTTATAATAAGTGAATTTATTATCACTGGTACCAATAATTTTTATGTGTATGTGCATATGTGCCTATGCCTACCTTATATGTATGTGCATATGTGCCTATGCCTACCTTATATGTATGTGCATATGTGCCTATGCCTACCTTATATGTATGTGCATATGTGCCTATGCCTACCTTATATGTATGTGCATATGTGCCTATGCCTACCTTATATGTATGTGCTTTTTTTAATTTATTTCCCTGAAATGTTTTTTTTTTGTTTTTTCCTCTCTAGACTTACCTTACAAAACTCATACATGATGATACCGATAGACAAATTGAAGCTATCAAAGTTCACTCAGAAGAGTTAAATGAAGATGATATACAAAATAAACTTATGGATATCGAGAGCAAATGTGTAAGTTTGTATTCATACTTAACTAATGAATAGATTGTTCCTTGCAGAATGTATTCTTGATTAGTTGGGTCTTTTAAGGGAAATTCCAACGCCTCACATTTGGGATATTTCGATCCCCCCTTGGATCATTCTCAAGTTGACTCACTAGCTACAGTCCGTGCCGAACGAGAGTTAGTGCGTTGACAGCATGGGAAAAACTAGCAAATGGGGTGGGGAGCCAATGAGAGCTCAAGATTTGCCCTCTGGATAGCCATATAAGAAGGTAAATGTAGTGGCTTTATTTTTCCCCTCAGAGGTTGGCCAATCTGTGTGTCACTCGATTTCAGATAAAAGTTGCGCTGTCAACGCACTAACTCTCATTTGGCACAGGCTGTAGATTAATTGTTAAAGTTATTGTTTTATATAAAAATTCTTGAAAGCACTATTTTGAATCTTAAAGATTATTGTCAATTCACCTGAAATTAGGTACTGTCAATTAAATTGTTATTTAACAATATCTAGTACATTGAAATACATGAAACTACCAAGAACAACACATTTGTACTACCTACTTCAACTTAAAACTTCCATATATTTGACCTTAACTTCAGTTATCAGTTTATTGATTCATGTCTCAATAACTATTAAGACAAAGGGATGTTAAGTATGTACTTTGGAGCAAAGGAATATCATATTTCTGTTTTTATAAGGGGAGTAACAGTCTAAAGAAGTGCCTTATTTATTTGGTAAAATAATAATAATTTTCTTATTTTTCCTTCTTTTTTTTTTACTGTCCCCTTTATATTTTATATAATTTCTAAGTGTCTTCAGGGGTAACAAAACAATGTTTAAATTCTTTAAAAAAATTCCCTAAAAAAAGGTGATATTTCATCCCTTGTTTAGGATATTCTCAAAACTTCTTAAGCTGCCTGTTGTTTCTCTCATAATAAAAAGTTAAAAGTTATTTCTTTACTGTGAGCAAAGCTGTCAAAAGCTGTTCGGTCACCGTCTTAAACTCTCTAGTACTAGAGGTCGACCAAGAAGTCATGAACACGGTAGAAACTGAAAGCTTAGCTTAGTTTAAAGTCGGGACTTCCGAGTATTGCCAAAGTCAGTATAGTCGGGTGCTATTCTAGTTTGTATGACATGCGCAGTTATGTCAAATCTCACAAGTAACAACAGGAAGGTTTCCAATTTGTTAGGTTTCCTGTTTTGTTTGTTTTTATACAGTACGAGTTATAGTCACAACTGTCCTAAACGACTTTCGTACGATCCACAAATCCGGATAATACAAATACAAAGGACACTACAAATAACGGGGTAGGAAATCAAAATCAGAAATAAAGAGGAATAATCAATAAATAATAATATATAGTTATTTACGCAACAAGGGAGAGAAGTATGTTTTCCGGCTCGAGGTTAAGTTTTCTCCTGAGGCAACGCCGAAGGAGAAAACTTCATTAGCTCCCGAGGCTGTAAGGCCGAGGGAGCTAACTGTAGTACTAGCTCTTGAGGCTTGCCGAGAGAGATAATCCCGAGAGTAGAAATACTTTGATCCATGTTGCATATTAAATTTTATCTACGACTAGTGCACCATGGGTAATAGCTATTAAGTTTGTAAATATAAAAGTTTTACCTACAAATTCACACAATTTAAACACCTTAAACTGATATTTAGTTACTTGATTTATTAAAATAACAATTCTTATACTAAATATATATACGTTTTTAATTTAATTACGTTTAGTTTGTTTTTAATTTAAAGACTTTGTATGATAACTTAAAGTAACCTTCCCGAAAAAAAGTAAACAAAACAGCTAAAAAAACAACATAATACTTAAAATTTACCTAAAAAATACCTTTTAAGTTGGTATGACTGTTTTTTTACTCCCAAGGGAGGTAAGTAACACTTCCCTCCCTGTTATTAGCAATGTAAAGTCTACTTACAGTGCAAGTCGTAGATAAAAGATATTATCGTTTAGTAGAAGTGATTTTTTATTAGGTACGGTGTTGCCTGTAGCAAAAATATAGAATTTAAAAAAAATAAAATGATTAATAACCAAAGAACAACACTGTGTTTTTTGACAGTGGTCTATTTGATTAAAAACTGACTGTACGACACTAGCGCACTCCTCATATTTCCATGACTTCTTGGTTGACCTCTAGCAGATATTATGTTGGCATTAAAATCATTAATAAGTTGGATTAAAAAATGGTAGAGCTTGAACCAAAACTATTTAGTTTGAAACAATATTTAACATCGAATATGTATTATTCTGTAAACGAATTTTTTGATTTCTGATCTTGTTAGATAAGTTTTTTAATTGAATCAAAATTATTTATTTCTTATTTTTGTCTATTTTTTTTTTTAATTATGATTTATTTTTTTAGTATTTGATTGACCTGAACAAAACTTTTGTATTTTTTATGTGTAACTGTTTGAAATAAATATATTATATTATAAAAATAACAAGGTCAACTCAGGAACAGCCCGAAGCTGTTGCAGCAACTTAGTTGTAACTACTGAAGAGTACATAACTTTTGTTACCCTTGAAGACACCTTTAATTGTCTCCTTGTAACAAAATTGTTTAATTTATTTCAGGATAATAATATAAGTGAATTAAATGCTCTCTTTGCCAAGGTGGATGAAAGAAGACGGGTACGTTTAATGTTTTAATGTCACTTTTTTATACTAGTTTAATTAAAAGTAAAAAATGTAAATTTGAATATATTTTATCTCGTTATTATATCAATATCTCATATTTAAGAAATTACTCATTTGACATTGAATTTTAATAATTTGTATTAATTTTGGATTTATTTCAGAAAAGGGATGTACCTGATTATCTTTGTGGGAAAATCAGCTTTGAAATTTTGAGAGAGCCGGTAATTACGCCAAGCGGCATTACATACGAGAGAAAAGACATCGAAGAACATCTTCAGGTAATTTCATTTTGTTATTCAAATGAAGCAAATTAACTAATTTATTTCTACTCTAAAAAATACGGATTAGCATAAAAAATGTATTACTTTTCATGCTACAGTACTTTAATATTTATTGTCTCCTATTACCTTTTAAATTCAGCGGAACCTAAGTTAACGGCAAGGGTGGTCCTTGCTTCAAGTTGTGAGGGGAGGGGGGGTAATCAATATTATAATCCTTACCTCCCTTCTCCACCTGAACATAGTTCACAAAAAAAAAACTTTAAATTAGCTCCCCTCCTCCAATAAACTTGTAGTATTACACAATTAACTATTGTGTAATTGAACAAAAATTAACTAATAGCAAAAGAAAAAAAATCATTTTAACACGAAGAAATGTGTCAAATAACTCAACGATGAAGGTCAGAGGTGGTTAGAGAAGTAATTATTGTGTATAATTAGGAAGTATTAGTAATTAGTAAGTATTATTGTTAGAGACTAATGTTTTATAAGAGAAAGAGGTGGTTAAATAAGTATTGTTATTGTTCGAGACTAATGTTTTATGGAAGAAAGAGGTGGTTAGAGAAGTAATGTTATTGTTTTCTGTATTTTATTTGTTTTATGTTGTAGAGAGTGGGACATTTTGATCCGGTAACAAGGGTGAAACTCACCCAAGATCAGCTGATTCCTAACTTTGCCATGAAAGACGTAGTGGACGGCTTCTTGCAGGAGAATGAATGGGCTCTCGACTACTGACCCATTTATCTGCTGCTTCTCTTCTTTCGCAAATTTAACTTGCAAATAGAACTCTTCTTTGTCATTTTGTTGTAAATTGGGCCAGTGACATTTTTTAAAGGTTTTTCCTTTCTTCCCATTTTAATACTTTTTTTTTTCTTTATTATTCATTTGAGATTATAGTATTTTTTTTTTTTTTTTTTTTTTTTTTTTTTTTTTTTTTTTTTTTTTTTTTTTTTTTTTTTTTTTTTTTTTTTTTTTTTT
>KZ651395.1:330936-343135 GCA_001010745.2 Gerris buenoi
AAAAAAAATAATAAAATTAATAATAATAAAAAAAAATATTAAAAGAATTAACAAATAATAATAATAAAAATAACAAAACAAAGCAACTTTATTGCAACAATAGTTAACTCCTTTAACATCCACAGTGTATTAACTTTTAATAAGTCCAATTGTACAAAATGAATATTAAATAACTTTTTCATTATTTTAGCGAGGTTAAAGAAGGACGTGTGCTCACAAAATCGCTTCTCACCTGTGCGCCCAATATAATGTGACATGTTCAAGAAGTTAGTTATGTTCGCTAAAGATTGAACAGCCTGGAATTCCTTTTTCAAAGTCTCCCTGGAATTCCTTATGTAACGTCTCTATGCCTCAAGGAAACGTCAAGATATTTTAAATTATCGTTAATTGGGTAGACAATTTTATTTATTATTTTCCTCTTTATTTAAATCTTCTATATTATCACTTAAAAGAAAGCACAATTTGGACTTATTAATAAGTAAAATACTATGAATTTATAAATTTCTTAATGTACACATGTACACTGTGATTTTTATAATAAAAAAAAAGGTTTTTTATCGATACATATTTTCAGTATAATGCCAAGTCAAGAAGAAAATAGCAAAGAAAAAAGTACAAAATTTTAAATTAATAATATAATTAAATACAATCATGATATAAACATGATCATGTTAAAAATAAGGATTAAAAACTAAAAAAAAGAGTATAAACTTAAATAAACATGCAATAATGATTTTGAAAGTAAAAAACTATTAAACAACTTATTGATATATTTTCATTTTTAATTTATATTTTTGTGAAGTATTTAAATATTTTATACATTTTTTGTAAAGTGAGAGGTGTCCATCAACAAATTTAGCACTTAAAAATTACAACAATAAGTTATTTTATACAAATGATGATTTTATGACGAAAGATCATTGAAGGAAATGAATACGTCAGAATAAGAAAATTACTTTAAATTATTCATTAATTAATTTTAAATCGTACATAAAAAACTTTATTTTAAAAAAACAAAATTAAACACAATTTTTACTTAATTACTACAATTTTTACATAAAGTCTACTTTAAAATTAACAAAATATACACATTTTAATCTTTAAATTGTAATCTATTTTTTTTTAATCTAATTTAATCTTTTTTTAATCATCTTTACAATTTAAAATAATCTATTTTTTTTTCTATTTAGATCCAAGCTTAAGATTATTAATTTAAATTGTTAAATGGGTGATTTATTTTTTGACAATTGTATCATAATTACAGTCAATTTCATTTTGTTTCAGATATTTCTATGAATATATTGATTCTACAAAAAATAATTTTATTTTAAAATATACAATAAAAATTAAATAAAATATAAAATATTTCTCGAACTGTATTAAATTAAGATGATTTAATATTCCTGTTTACTAATGAAGGATACATTAGGTTTATTATTTTATTTGTTTTTGATGAAAATTTACTATTAAGTCCTACAGAAAATTATGCTTTTACAGAACTGAAAAAATAAACAAATAATTAAATCTTAAAAATAAATGCTTTATTCAGTTCCTAAATTTTAATAAAAACAAAGAAGAATTTCTAAAAATTCTTGATAAAAATTCCAAAAGTATTTTTTTTTTTATGTAATATAGAACTAATTCTTTCTAACGTTCTTTAACTAACGCAAATTTACCCTAGATTCATAATAATTACAAATATTTATTGAAATTGAAAAATAAAGCATTCGTATTACATTATAGTATTTTAATTTAAGGATAAAATTGAGAAAATGATGTATTTTACAATGTAAATTAAATTATTAACTTATAGTACTCTTCTGGTAGGAGAAGAAATCAATAATATAATTTTAAAAATAAATAAGAACTGTTAAAATAAAAACAATTCTTGATCATGAGCTACAATTAATTAATGTAGTTTACAAAGTTAATTAATATTAAGAAATTTATTTTAGTACATAAAGTTCATTAGACAAATTTACGACAAAGACTCACAATACTCAAAAATACAAAAACAAACTAACAATAAAACTATAAAACTATAAATTAAATGTGAATTAATAATTTTTTTAAAAAATATTCACATAACAGTAATTTAACTTTCCTTCCTTAGAAGGTAAATAGTATAATAATTAATAATAAAACATTATAAAATATTTTTAAACTTGTGCATGCATATCTCAAACGTTGAGGTAGTATATCATTATAATATCGCCATAGTATTGCTAAATCCTTAAACGTGAATGTAAACTGGATCGCCAATTTTAACTTTGCCAGCTTTGTATAGTCCTAGACATATGCCCATTATTGGCCCTGCATTCTTTTTACGATATCTGTAAGCAAACGAAAATAAAATGAGTAAATATATTCAGTCCACTAATATGATTACCTACCACAATCTTATTTTTAGGTTTAGTTTTTCTTTCCTGGGTCTTCAGGGGTATAATAAAACACCAACTACGTTTTATTTATTACGTTTTTGTCCCTACTTTGGGCATTATCAAGCAATATACTTAATTATCTTTGTTCATTAGTTAAAATTATTTTTGGTGTCAGCGCATCAATTAAAAAGTGATTTTTAAAACAAAATCCACTTCTTAATCTCCTCATATTTGAACATCCATCATATAAATTAGAAATAAAAGTGTAAGTAACACACAGTAAAATACAAGAGTCAGGTACAGAGATTGAAACGAGAATCTCTTAGAGTCTTGTTTCAATCTCTGTTCAATCTGAGTCACTTTTGGAAGGTGAAAATTTTTCTCCACTTTAAAATCAAAATTTGCACTGGCATTTTATGTTTTGCACCTTCCTTAACATATTTAGTTTCGCGTCTGTCTGTGTCACCACGAATCCTTGCCACATGCATAACTTCCACCATTTTCATCCGATTTCGATGAAATATTCAGAAAATTGGGCAGGTTATGCCTCTATATGGTCCCATATGGATGTCATTTTTAGTAGCCACTGTCCATACACAAGAAATCTGCCAAACATCAATTTTTCAAGATAAAACGAACTGATTATGCTCAGAATTGTTGGATAGTTAGAGACTGACCCACAGATGATCTTCCATGTATTATTGTTTTGAGGAAATAGTGCCACACTAATTGGCAGTCAATTTAAGTCTTGGTCAAAGTAAAATAAAAATAAGTAAACATTTTCTTTGAGTAAAAATAGAGGCACTTCTTTAGATTGTTACTCCCCTCATAAACAAAACAGAGGAGAGTAACAATCTACAGAAGGTGTTCGGAATATTCTTCTTTAGACTGATACTCCCCTTATAAAAACAGAAGTGTGATGTTCCTTTGTCCTAAAGTACATTGGACTAAACATCCCTTTATCTAATAGTTATTTAGTCAAAGCCAATTATAGTCTAAAACAATCTAAAGAGACTATAATCTAAAGAAAGTACCAATCTGAACAAGTACCAAAATAGAGATGTAATTAAAATTATCATGTCTTACTTTGATAAAGTTTTAAGAGGTTCTTGCTTAGGATGGAATTTGCTTGTTTCTGGGTCAATATTAACCTGAGAACACCTGAAAAACAAAAGAGATTAGGTAATGTGACTTGTATATAATATATTTTTTATTTTATCATATACTTAGTACATATAAATAGAAATGATATCGTTATAGCACTAAAATTAGATGTTCTATGTTGTGGTGTTGACTGTTAAAAGACTCTTTTAGGTCCACTAAGCCAAAAAGTAATTAAAAAAAAAATTGTTGTGTCCATACTCTGTCGACTGTACATACACGTGGAGCCTGAACTGCTAAACAATGACAGGGAGACGGAAGAGCAACACAGCAAGAGGTGGTTAGAGGTGGTTGGAGGTGGTTAGAGGTAATTGGAGGTGGTTAGGGGTGGTTAAAGGGGGTTAGAGGTGGTTAGAGGTGTTTAGAGGTGGTTAGGGGTGGTTGGAGGTGGTTAGAGGTGGTTGGAGGTGGTTAGAGAGGTGGTGAGACGGAAGAGGAACACATATCAAAACAATATCAATTATTATTATAGTTAATTATAATAAATTCATATTGCTTTAATTTTTAATTTATTATAATCTTTGGACCGTACAGTAAATGATCCCTGAGTGGGTTGGAACGGTTTGGAGGATGGTACTAAATACTGTAAGAAATCAGGTTGAAACGGCCTTTATCTATTGCGCATGACCGTTACCATCCCTCTGACAGTACACTGTTGGGTTGGAACAAATCTAGTATAAAATTGTTTTTACAGTCTGTCCCAAACAAGAGTTTGTGTGTTGACAGCATGGAAAAAACTAGCAAGTGGGGTGGGGAGCCAATGAGAGCTCGAGATTTTCCCGGACAAAAGTTCAGGCCAACTAGGCAAAGACAAATGTCTCTAGTGGAGGGGAGAGGCCTCCTGACCATAGACCTAGTGGCTTTATTATTTTCCTCAGCGAGGTTGGCCAATCTGTGTGTCACTCAATTTCCCGCGCTGTCAAAGCACACTAACTCTCATTTGGGACTGGACAGACTGTAGTCAGATTAGCTCAGCATGTTAGACGAACAAGTCTGAATTGTTTTTGTTGTTAAATTAATTATTTTAATTTATAATTATAAGTCTGAGGTATTTATGGCTGTATACATTTTTTTTTTTAACCTTATCAATAAATGAACCTTTAAAAGATTGCCTTACGATAAAATTAAGAACATTTACAATAAAATTGGTGAATACCTGGCACAATCCTTTGTTTTAACGAATATAGCTTCCTCTCCAATCCTAACCCAAGTCCAGTCATCCTCTGCAAACGGTNGAGGTGGTTAGAGGTGGTTGGAGGTGGTTAGAGGTGGTTGGAGGTGGTTAGAGAGGTGGTGAGACGGAAGAGGAACACATATCAAAACAATATCAATTATTATTATAGTTAATTATAATAAATTCATATTGCTTTAATTTTTAATTTATTATAATCTTTGGACCGTACAGTAAATGATCCCTGAGTGGGTTGGAACGGTTTGGAGGATGGTACTAAATACTGTAAGAAATCAGGTTGAAACGGCCTTTATCTATTGCGCATGACCGTTACCATCCCTCTGACAGTACACTGTTGGGTTGGAACAAATCTAGTATAAAATTGTTTTTACAGTCTGTCCCAAACAAGAGTTTGTGTGTTGACAGCATGGAAAAAACTAGCAAGTGGGGGGGGGAGCCAATGAGAGCTCGAGATTTTCCCGGACAAAAGTTCAGGCCAACTAGGCAAAGATAAATGTCTCTAGTGGAGGGGAGAGGCCTCCTGACCACAGACCTAGTGGCTTTATTATTTCCCTCAGCGAAGTTGGCCAATCTGTTTGTCACTCAATTTCCCGCGCTGTCAAAGCGCACTAACTCTCATTTGGGACTGGACAGACTGTAGTCAGATTAGCCCAGCATGTTAGACGAACAAGTCTGAATTGTTTTTGTTGTTAAATTAATTATTTTAATTTATAATTTATAATTATAAGTCTGAGGTATTTATGGCTGTATACATTTTTTTAACCTTATCAATAAATGAACCTTTAAAAGATTGCCATACGATACAATTAAGAACCTTTACAATAAAATTGGTGAATACCTGGCACAATCCTTTGTTTTAACGAATATAGCTTCCTCTCCAATCCTAACCCAAGTCCAGTCATCCTCTGCAAACGGTTCCAATGTGGTGTCCACCATGAAATTAGGTCTAAACTGTTTGAAACTTATAGAAGACTCGGGAAGCTTGCTTTCCAAGTCTTCAAAGCTTGAAGAGGTCATCATCATATAGCTTGTGTAATTTTGGTAAGCTCCCTGCAATAATATAATGTTCAAATATTTTCTATCAGGCCATTTTCTATCAGGATGTAATAATAAAAAGTGTAAATTACTAATAATATACAAATTATTTGTACTAGTGTTGTATGTTTACTTAAAAGAATTTAATTAACATATTATGAATCATAATATTTATTAAAAATCATATTATAATATGCAATATACAATATTATATTATAAAAACACTATCACAATAAGTGCATCATCATGGTATAACCTTATACTTTCATACCATCAACACTGTTTTATATACATATATTTCTTAATAAAGATTTACCAATCTAGAGAGAAACATAATATATTTTACAAAAAAAAAAAAAAAAAAATTCATGAGGCTGCTCATTTATAATGAGTTGCTAAATACACAGCTTACTGAATCAATCTTTTAACAGACAATAACTTATTAAATAATGCAAAATTTACTAAAATTAAAGTATACAATCATCATTATACATTTGTACATATCAACTCGTGGTGCGTTGTTTTCCTAACACATATTTAGGATCTACAGGGCAATAATAATCATTACTGGCTCCTGGCTCAAAAAGCCCTTTAATTTGATATGAAACATGACCTAGGACTTAAAAACCCTTCATTTTTGTGTTAAAACTAGCCCCCCCTCCCCTAGTTCCGCCTATGTTTGATGCTCGTCCACCGAGTAGATGTTTACCTGTTCTTCTCAATATGAACTTTAATCTATACCTTGCAATTTGGGAAACAAACTTTACGTGTAGTTTTTTACTAGTTAACTTCTAGTGTAACTTCTAGTAGAAGTTACTTCTACGAGAAGTATTATTTAGTTTATTTTGATAACACAAATTCTTACTCTCTCATTGTAATTTTCATCTGTTCCATTTGTCCATTTTTCCGGGTAGTTCCAATATCCGAGACGAAGTTTTCTTTCAACATTCTTATCACCTTTGATAACTTCTGTTACCCAATCAGCTGCTTCATCTCCACAGTCCAAACAGTCCATTATCTCTTCAGTCCACATCCTGTAAGTTAAAAATAAAAATACAACCAATGATGTCGCAAATAGTTTTTATATTTAGTTTTATTTGAGAACTTTTTAAACATTATAATATGTAAAAGACGTTTTATTCACATAATATTAAAAGATAACGAAGAAAATAGTGTTTCTTGCGTATGAAGTGCCAGGTGCACACTGGAGATAAAACAGTCTGCAGACTGTTTCAAAACTGTCTTGGTTGTGTCTGCCTTGTCGCACTTGTGTTACTGCAGCCTTGCACACTGGAGGCAAGACAGTCTGCAGACAGTTTCCAAACTGTCCAAACTGTCTTAGTTGTGTCTGCCTTGTCACACTTGTGTTACTGCAGCCTTGCACACTGGAGGCAAGACAGTCTGCAGACAGTTTCCAAACTGTCCAAACTGTCTTAGTTGTGTCTGCCTTGTCACACTTGTGTTACTGCAGCCTTGCACACTGGAGGCAAGACAGTCTGCAGACAGTTTCCAAACTGTCCAAACTGTCTTGGTTGTGTATGCCTTGTCACACTTGTATGGCTACAGCCTTGCACACTGGAGGCAACACAGTCTGCAGACAGTTTCCAAACTGTCCAAACTGTCTTGGTTGTGTCTGCCTTGTCTCAATTGTGTTGCTACAACCTTGCACACTGGAGACAAGACAGTTGCTTATCTTGTACCCTGTGAAATGGAAGTTGAAATTGCTGTGATGTGTGCGAAATAGTCTGCTGACAGAAATGTGTCGTGACATCTCCTAGGCTGGAGGACTCGTTCGCCTTGCACCTGTATTTGCCTTTAGTGTGCGCACTCCCATATACTGTATAAGCCCTTAAAGTACATAGTGACAAAACTGTCTGCAGGCAAAAATACCCCTGTGTGCACCTGGTCTAAAAGTCGACAAAGCCACCTTAAATTTGGTTTACAGGTTATGCATTATAAACGGAAAAGCGGCCACACACGAACCAAAAAGAAATTTCCAAAGCCCCCTCTGGGCGTGGGCACCCCTCCTGATACTGATATATTACTGACTTACTTGGTCTTAATGGTTGAATTGTCCTCGTTGGGAGTTGGAATAGTCACCTCCAAGTCAGGTTTGTCTCTGAACTTGAAGAGAACGGTGTTTTCACTGTTGGGCTGGATTTTAATTGAAACCATTACGGGGTAAGTCATACACACCATCATTTCTTTATTATCTTGTCGATAAACGATGAAATTCCTAAACAAAATAAACAGGAATTAATACAAGTATAATAAATTATCTAAATCAACTTACTTAATTTTACTTTTGATTCTCGTTGCCACGGGTTTAACGGCTTGCAAAAAAATAATTTAAAGAGCTTCTTGAGCTCATAATTTTAGAGACTTGGGTTTTTTATAATTTTTTGCTTCCAAGAGCTTACCGAAGGAAACGGAAGGAATGTGATTTTTTTTTTTTGAAGAACGAAAATATTTATTAGGTAATGTTGTATTACCTAATATATATATGGAAAATATTTATGTTCCTGATTTAAAAAAATCCAAGACAGATATCCGTTCCAGACATCAGAAAATGTTTGGTTCCGTGTCTGTCTGTCAATTAGTATGTCGCTCAATTTTTGTGAACCAACATTATCTTAAAAACTACTCATCCGATTTTAATGAAATTTTGATTCTAGACCATAACTAAACCATTATTGGTCAAACAATATGGTCTGGGGCACATAAGTATCAATCATTAATAAAAGAATTTTTAGTTCATAATTTAGGGGTTCTACCCCACAAAAACTCTGAAAAAAGACATGAAAAAAAATTCTTGAAAAAGGTTCTGACGTCTTTTATTAAACAGTTCTAAAAAGTAGTCCATTTAAATACAAATCTAAATATGGAAGACGTTTTCCCGGGTAAAATCTAATATCTGAGAAAAAAGCTTTAAACGCTGACGGAGAGAGGCCGTGTTCGATTCCTCGTCGAGGATAAGTTATTTTTATGATACATTTTGACAAAATGTTCAATAATAAGTAAATGTACCTACGAAAACTCGAAAAATAATAAATAGAAAACTCTAGGCTAAGTATTTATGAACTTTTTCTACTGATGAGAAAGTTTGTCGTTATTGCATTGAGTTGTCTCAGTCCGATTTTTGACTACGTTTTTATTAACTTGCTTTCTTGTTTGTTTGTCCAGTACAAGTCTTGAAGTCGATTTTTAACTAACATCCTGAGTAGGTTGCTAGACATTTGAAACTTTTAGAATAGCTCAGAACACGATTACAACGCATTATTTTAATATTTTAGCCATGTTTCAGTAGAATTTAATTCGTTTTCAGCAAATTTTGCGCTATGGAAAGTTAGTTTGGAAAAAATCCGCAAGTTTATTTGTTTTGACATGTTCCATATTATTTATGATTTTCAGTTTGACGGGTTTCAAATTTATGAGTTATAACAGAAAATTTAAAAAAAGTAGGATATAAAAAGTTAGTTTTATCTCGTAATTATGTAATTCTAAGAGTTTGATTCTATTATTTAATCTCTCGTAATAAGTCTTTAAATTGTTGGATATTTAGTTGCTATAAATCTGGAATATGTATATTTAAATAATTAATATGTGTCTAAGATTAATTATTAATTAATAATTAATTTACTGACCTATCTTTTAGAGAGTAGAGCCCAGGTGTATTGATCTGAACAGGACCGAGTTCTTTACAGTTTGCTTCCTCTAGTTCAACATAACCTCCGGATTTCATTGGAAATATCAGTAAACTCCTCAGAGTGCCAATTGGTCGCCATCTTGCTGTGGCTGGAAATTTCTTCTTTTTCGAATTTGGACGCTTTCGAAAAGCAAGCAGTCCAATGGCGAGGACTGCGCCCAATAGTAGGCTTCCAAACATAAAACTTTTACTTTCATACGCCATCTGCAACAATAAATTAATAAAAATATTAGAATTCTTACAAACCATGTTTATATTTTAAGTAGATTGTGTATATAATTTAATAATTATGTTCATTAAATCCGGCTTCAAAAATAATATGATATTGTACAAATTCCAAATGTACAAATTAGAGTTAAGGAATTGGGTTTTCTGGTAAAACAATAGTTATTTGTGCAACTAGTGCGCAAAGTGTCACTTCTTGCACAAATAACTTGTTGCCTTTTTTTGCCTAATCCAGCAAACCTGACCAAGCGGTGTTATTGTTATGATCATCGCATTTGCTTTATTTTTTTTTTTTTTGTAGATTGTCTATCTTTACTTTTTTAGGGTTTCGTTGGTAAAACCAAAATAAAGAAACCCTTATAGTTTCGTTCCTGTGTCTGTCTGTCTGTCACTCTGTACGGTTCCAATAACTTTTGATGCAAAAGAAGAAGATTAAAGATCGTTTTGATGCGCACACAGGAAAAATATAGGGAACTAAAAATAATCAGCTGTTCAAATTCAAAATGGCGGATAATTCACATCGCGAGAAAAAAATATATTTTTTTTAATTTTAAGTGGGGTATCAAATGAAAGGTATTAAAGTGTAGATTACAAATATATATACCACTTAGGGTTAGTGTTTAGTTTTCGGCGCCATTTTGTCAAAAAACATCGAAATTTTTCGTGTCCCCCCCTCCTCCCCCTTACTAATTTTGTTTTACAATATCCAACGAAACCCTTTTTACGTGAGAATTCACGCCTTACCAATTTATTATATTTTAATATTTTTATATTTGATATATAGTGTTTAAATGATGTAGTTAGTTAAAAAATGATCATTAGTTGTCATTGTTATTATTATTATAATTTGGATTATTTAATCTTTGTTTAGATTTAAGTTCTTTATGTTCGTAAGTTGGAACACTGGAGTGCGGTAAAGTAAAATGAGTGCGGTAAAGTAAAACGAGTGCGGTAAAGTAGTAAGTGCAGGAATCTGCTGTTTTGCGTACTATTTTGAGTGCGATAACTGCCTTTTTATCGGTCAATTGTAGGAAAAAGTTTTCACACCATTAGTTAGTCTTAATTTACTCTAAAATTATCAGTTGGACCTTCAACGAAATTCATTGTTCCGAAAAAAAAACGTTGTATAGAATTTCTTTTTAGAGAAAAAAATTAGTAGACCTGAAAGAGAGAGATTTTTATCCCGTACCATTTTCTTCTCATAACAGAACTATGATTTACACGTGTTAATTCCACAAAATTTAAATTTTTGAAGAAAAGTCATTCTTCATAAAATCTCCTGCTTGCCTTTAAATGAAGATTTATAGTAACACATTTTTGTTTAAAATATACCCTGTACCTAAAAATTACAATTTTCTAAAATCATACAGGTCAAAACTTGTCCAAATTTCGACCATTAAAGAAAAACGTATTCTTTATATTTTTTTTTTCGATACAATTCCATATTTCGTTTTCACATAAAAAATGTCTAAAATCGTATTCGCACAAATTCCTCCCCCACCACACCATTTCGAATTTAACTTTTTAGGTACAGGGTACATTTTGAACAAAAAGTAATGCTATAAATCTTCATTTAAGAACAAGCAGGAGATTTTATGAAGAGTAACTTTTCTTTGAAAATTGATTTTTTTTTTCTTTTAATTTACGCGTATAGGCAACTCCATTCGTAGATGTACTGTATAAATCCGAATAAAAACTATATTCCGACTAAAATTAATTTCTGCAGGTCTCTACTGAAAGTATGAATAGAAAGTAAGGAACGTAGTGTGATTGAACTCTTCAAATGAAGAGTTTGCATCTATATTTAATCTCTCGTAATAAACATATCTCTTCAAATATCCCTCTCTTGGATTGATTAAAGATTAAACTTAATTAATTTAATCGTAATAATATATGGTTATAGTTTAAAAATTAAATACAATTAAACTAGGTATTTATAACATTTAAATAAAGATATTTAATTACTCAAGTTGTAAAGCGTTGAGACATTAATAAAAAAAAACGTAATTATTTGTTAGTAAAATGTAGAATAGTAGTTATCTTACCTGGTACATGCGCCTTCCGGTGTTCCCAGATTACTAAATTCAATATAAAGATAATTATCATTGTTTATTTCTGTTGTAAGATAAGATAGCTATCAATCAACAACAGACTCTGTTCAAACATTATTATTGTCGAAACAAAAGAAAACAAGAAATCTTTTTAATTATATCAACAACTACAAATTTATTATGTAAACCATATAATTTATACTTATATAATTATTCTATATTAGCTAGATACCCAGCTAGAACCCTGCTTCGATACGGAGTGTGTTATTTTTAATTTGATAGGTTTATAAACTACTATCAAGAAACTTTTAAATTATTTTACGAGAATATCTAGATCAGGGGTTCTCACAAGGATTGCATAAAGAGCCAAATTTTAGAATCTTAAGCTTTTAAAGGGCCGCTGGATCTTGCAATGAAGCGGGGAGTCTGGGAGCGGGGAGTCTGGGAG
>KZ651395.1:359990-371031 GCA_001010745.2 Gerris buenoi
GAAGGCTCCCCCCCCGGAGAGCCTTTGCATGGGGGCCTTGGCATGGGCGCCCATGCCAACCTTTACATATGGTTGTGAGTTCTGGGCTCTCACACCGAAAAGGGGCAATAGGCAATAGAGTGCAGACTGCTGAAATGCGCTTTTTAAGTCAGACTGGAGGAAAGACAAGTATGGATCGAGTTTTGAACTAAACAATCGAGTCTGCACGTGGGGCCATTGTCAAACTGGGTAGACGGACAGAAAATAAAGTGGTTTGGTCATGTAGTCAGGATAGAAGACCACAGGATGCCAAAACAAGTTATGGACGTGAGGTGCGAAGGAAGACAGCCTAGGTATGAATGTAATAAGTAAGTAAAGTAATAAATAATAACTAGTAGTACTGCTACTGTATAGTACTACTAGTAGTAATAATAACTGTATAGTACTACTTACTGTATCTATTAGGGAATATGATTGATGTTTATGTTCATCTGCTTTCAATGAAGCAGTGAATTGTAGAAAGTCATTAGCCTGGTAGAAGTGAGGCTGAGATGCTATGACAGGTGCTCCTATACAATAAAAAAATAAAATAAACATTTTTATCAAAAAACTAGTTAACTAATCCCTACGCTTTATCAATTAATGGTAGGACATGGAATGCTGAAACTGCAAACAAACTCTAAGAACATTAGTCGTAACACTTACCCTGACATGGTGTCAAATCAATAAGGCCAGGGCTGAGACAAGCGAACTGTGAAGATGAATCAGAATAATCTTCTCTAGGACATCTGCAGTTTGTTTCCGTCTCGTCTTCTGCAAAGTTACTTCTGGAGCCAACAAACTTAGCCGCCGGTATTCCCATGTATTCTTCTAAACCCACGTAATCAGCAGAGCCTGAGCTAAAATCATAGCGATTTAATCTTTAATTGGGTAAGAGAACAATGTTTATAATGTGGTCAATGGATGGTCTCTAATATTGATTGTTTTACTTTAAGTAAACTTGAGTTTCCTGTAGCACTTTACACTTTAGTAAGATCTTAGCTTAACTATTACGTTGTAGAATCAGAAACCTCTCATAATAGCAAGTTTATCACTTGGTATTAATTTGTTTGTGTAAATATTTTTTAACATTTTAGGTGGATTGTTGATATATTAGTACAAATTATTCTAAGATTACGTTAGGAAACAACCCTCAAAGAAGTGATAAAGTATATAGAGGTTGCATAAGCTTTAGGGTACATTTTCCTAGACGCGACTCCAGCGATAGACGGTGAGCGATAGTCGCCTATCGCTCACCGGTTATCTCAGAGTCACTCACCGGTTATCTCTAGAGTTTGCATGTTAAGAGTCGCTCAGCTAAGAAAACGATAACATGCAAACTCAGAAGAGGAGTTCTCATCAATAGTCACTGGGCGACTACCACTTGAGCGTCTATCGCTGGAGAGTCTCGTCTATAAGATAATAAAGCTTAACATTTAAAACCTAAGAATTGTTTTAACATAGGCTTTAAATTAACAGAATTATCTCAGTTGAAGAATAATTCTCTCTAGTTTGCACCTTTGTAACTTTGGATAATTTCTTTCAAGGGATCATACAGGTGAGTACAAATTAACAATTTGTTAATCAAAAATGGTTATATTTCACCCATTTCGGGCATCATCAGACCTAAAGCCTTGCTTGTGTTAAATTTTACATTCTAAATTTTACAGTATTTAACAATATTTGAAACTGGAATTATAAAAAACAAACTAAAATGACCCTCAGATCATCTGTGTCACACTGAGAAACTACCACTGACTAAATTTCAGTGGTAGTTTCTCAGTGTGACACAGATGATCTGAGGGTCATTTTAGATTGTAATTTATTATTCCATTTTAAAATATTGTTAAAAACTGTAAAATTTAGAATGTAAAATTTAACACAAGCAAGGCTTGAGGTCTGATGATGCCCGAAATGGGTGAAATATAACCATTTTTGATTAACAAATTGTTAATTTGTACTCACCTGTATGATCCCTTGAAAGAAATTAACAGAATTATCTTTCTGTAAGTCTTTTATGTTCATATTAAGAAAATAATTGAGATGGTGTAGATGTGATAAGTTAAGAACAATAAATTACTACTTACATACAAAGATCGGGTTCAAAGACATAAAGAGGCTTGTCAGTCGGTATAAAAGGAGGGAAAATTGTAGAATCTGTTCCTTTAATGACATCACAAGTTGAATTTGGTACCCAAACATTAAGGTCTTTTTCATCTTTGTAGCTTAAGATTTGACCCACATGACGAACGTCGTCCAAACCTTTATCCGCTTCATAAGGTCCGGTAGTACCATTTTTCTTACAAAAACAAACAAACAATAAATCGTTTTTCATTATCAGAAATCAGATTTCAATAATAAGAATGCGGATATCTTGATGATTTAAAAATGTAATATAACAAAAAGGTATTGAAGATGTCCTAGTAATTATTTTTTTTTTATCGTGTAGTAAAACATTTGAAATTTATGTTCGCACCCCCATTGTCAATACATTTAGTGAGTTGAATTCTAAAGTTGCTCATTCCTCTATCCAGTATGATGATAGATATGTAGGCAATTGCTTCGCGAATGTTGGTCTTCAGGTCATCCAGGGTACATGAGTGGTTGGAGTAGACAAGGGATTTCAAATAACCCCACAAATAGAAATCGCAGGGGGCTGAATCGTGTGAGTGTGAGCTGGTCTCTGCAAATCGCCCCTCAGGGAAATAAGGTGTCCGGGGAAGTGTTTCTGCAACTGATTCATTGCTCCTTTGTCCAAAGCAAGGTGGCTATGGCGATGGTGACTGAATTGGCAGGTAACCACACTTTATGCCC
Organism: Gerris buenoi; assembly: GCA_001010745.2. Classification (NCBI taxonomy): domain Eukaryota; kingdom Metazoa; phylum Arthropoda; class Insecta; order Hemiptera; family Gerridae; genus Gerris; species Gerris buenoi. The sequence continues at coordinate 362,823 of KZ651395.1, forward strand.
ATCCCTTTGAGTGAGATCATCCCCACCATTTTTTGACCACCCTCAAGCTTCAGATTTCTCATCTGAAATAAGCAAATTACCTTGCCACACCCTTTAGAAGTTTGAAATTGTAAATTCTAATAGCAAAGATGCCGATATAGTAACTTACGTTACCACAAACTGAGTATTTGTGATGTTGTTGGATCAAATTTTAATTGCTAACATTTTATTGCATGAATTAAAACAGTGATGACTTAACATCCTTTACTCAAAAATTAATTATTATTCGAAAAAAGAACGCAATGATTTCAAAAATATAGGTATGTAGAGAATGACGGCAGATCCAACACAAATTGGACTAAAGAACCTTAAAATCTGAAGCACGTAAAACGTAATTTTTATAAGAACACATCGCAAAAATGAATTGGTAAAAAAACGCAAAACCATATTATTTGCACTCATAATGTCCTCCTTAATATCCTTTTTCATTTAAATCACTTTTGTCTACGGACCCAAAAAAAGAAACAATAGGAATTATGCAAAAGTTGACTGCAGACTTTTGTTGTTAGTTATAATACCAATTTTTAATAAGTTTCACATATTTAACAAATTTATTAAATTTTATTAAACTTACATATCTGAAAAAAGCGAAGCTGAAATCACCTGTTGATTTGTGGAACTCCAGTGATTGAAGTGGTTGTGTTTTCAAGGCAGTGCAAAGCATGTCTGCCTCTTCTTTACACCTGTATCAACATAGATTTATTTAAAATCTCAAATATTTGTTTTGTAAGTAAGATTAATTACAAATTAAAAACAAACAAGGATATCCTCTATTACGTCTAGCAGTGTTTCCCAAATTATTTCAGCCCATGGCACACTATAAAAAAATAGCTAATAGACGCGCACACCTATAAATTTATAGGGCTAGCTTCTGGCTACTTTCGACAAACCACCAATTTCAGGCATTATTTTGATCTAAATAATTTGGATTTTATTATTTTTTATTCTGGATCCCACGGCAGTGGTCGGCCTCGCGGAACATAGTTTGGGAAACCCTAGTCTAAATGCCGATATGTTGCATGAGGTGGCCAAAGTGTTATAAAACAGTTTTTTCCCCATAAAATTCTGCGAAATCTGAAACAAAAATGACTGTGAATACACTAAACGAGTAGGTGTGTAGAAGTAGATTTTTACCTTAAAGGAGTTCCGTTGAAAAGAAAATTTGCTACAGAATCAGTAAGAAAAAGTTTATTCTTTGCTGGAAAAAGAAATGGTATAGCATCTTCCAGTAGATCCAATCCAAGAGGCATATTTCGCTCCAGATATAATGCTACTGCCTAAAAATTTATATTTGTTTAATAAAAAACTCACTACCTATTTTAAATTTTTAAACTAAGTAAACTATTTTTATAGTATAGTCCAGTGCAATTAGACATTGCACTACGGAAAAATTAGGGGAAAGCTGAATTTTGGCATGAACCTTGATATTGTGGTTATAAACAGAATGTCAAAAGTCCCCATTGATCCGAGATCCGCTAAATGAACTACGCGGAGTCAAAGGTCATCAAAATCGGGTTTTTGTGAATATTTCATTAACGGTCACGTTTACAGAAAACGTACAAGTAATCAAATTTGAAGCTTAGAAAATTTCCTACAAAAAAGATTTCATGATTTTTATTCGTAGGTGTAACGGTTTTGGAGATAACCTCAATTTTTTTTCCTTCCCCAAGCTCCAGCTCTGCTTTTTTGGGGAAGTAGACAAGTGTAATTTTTATTTTGTTTTTGTAACCAATTTTTTTTTATTGTCGATTTAATAAAAAAAAAAAAAAAAAAAAAATTACCCTCTTATTTATCATGAAACGTGCACTCCTTTCCACACCACCTTAGGCCCAATTCATACACGAGTGGGGTTAGTCTGGCGTGACGCTGGTTTGTGCCACATCTATATGCTAAATTATGGCCCAATGTTCACTGGTATGACGTGGTAGAGGGTGGCAAGTGGCGCCTCCGCCATGCTACTCCGACGCCACTCGTGACTATTCGAAGTGGCGCGCCACATGCAAACCAATTTCATTCTCTGATCTTCCTTTGTTTTCCATCTTCTTGCGTCAGAGTGGCGTGGCGTAGGCGCCACTTGCCACCCTCTACCATCATACCAGAGAACATTGGGCCATAATTTAGCATATAGAGGTGGCACAAAATAGCGCCACGCCACTCGTTTGTAAATTGGGCCTAAGGTGGTGTGGAAAGAAGTCCACGTTTCATGATAAATAAGAAGGTAAATTGAGGTTATCTCCAAAACCGTTACACCTACGAATAAAAGTCATGAGATCTTTTTTGTAGGAAATTTTCTAAGCTACGAATTTGATCACTCGTACTTTATCTGAGACCTTTAATGAGATATTCACAAAAACTCGATTTTGATGACCTTTGACCCCGCGTAATGCTTTTAGCGGCACTCGGATCAATAGGGACTTTTGTCATTTTTTTTAGAACCGCAATATCAAGGTTCATGCCAAAATTCAGCTTTCCCCTAATTTTTCCGAAGTTTAGCCTTTTTTTTTGTCTAATTGCACTGGACTAGTATGAAAGAAACAGAAATTAAATTGTTAAAAATTGTAGGGCACAACTTTAGATTTTTACTCCCCTTATAAAAAAACAGAGGGGAGTAACAATCTAAAGAAGGTGTACGGAATGTTCTTTTTTAGACTGTTACTCCCCTTATAAAAATAGAAGTGTGATTTCCTTTGTCCACTGTACACCAAAGTACACTGGACTAAACATAAACCTCCCTACGTCTTAAGCTATTTAGTCAGTCATTTATAATCTAAAAAACGTAAGGGAGTAACAATCTTAAGAAGTACTGTCATAATTATTACATTAATTCTAACATGATAATCGTAACATTAATTCTTAGTTTTCTTATAAACTGTATAACGAATAAATAATATTAATATTGAATTTCAAAAAAAGAATTACTTCAGTGGAAAACATACTACATAGTCCAGTCAAATGGTGCACAAAAAAAGCTCAAAGTGGAAAGTTCTGGTGTAATTGTTGTTTGTGGTTTACTTTATATTTTTGGGGCGCTGAACACGAATCTGAAGTTGTCCAACAAAATTTCCCGCGGCAAATATGAGAAATCATCGAAAAACTATTAAAAAACGATTTTTTTTATTGGTTTTCAGCTTATAACTTGCAAAGCAATCCATTAACGCAAAAAGTGGTCTAGTACTAAAATAAAAAGGAGAAAATAGCCTACAATTTATGTATATAACATTTATTTGTACGTCGTACGGTTTTCACGCAAATGGGAGTTGAAATATTGGGAAGGCTTGGAGAGTGCTGAAGTGTAAACGGTTGGTGGCCGGACTGCGCTGGCAGTTAATTTTATGTTTTTCGGTGTGCTGAACACGAATCTGAAGTTGTCCAACAAAAATTTTACACGCAAATATGAGAAATCATCATAAAACCACTATCTTCTGTATTTTTTTAGTGGATTTCGCCTTATAACTTGCAAAGCAAGCTATTTACGNTTTGTAAATTGGGCCTAAGGTGGTGTGGAAAGAAGTCCACGTTTCATGATAAATAAGAAGGTAAATTGAGGTTATCTCCAAAACCGTTACACCTACGAATAAAAGTCATGAGATCTTTTTTGTAGGAAATTTTCTAAGCTACGAATTTGATCACTCGTACTTTATCTGAGACCTTTAATGAGATATTCACAAAAACTCGATTTTGATGACCTTTGACCCCGCGTAATGCTTTTAGCGGCACTCGGATCAATAGGGACTTTTGTCATTTTTTTTAGAACCGCAATATCAAGGTTCATGCCAAAATTCAGCTTTCCCCTAATTTTTCCGAAGTTTAGCCTTTTTTTTTGTCTAATTGCACTGGACTAGTATGAAAGAAACAGAAATTAAATTGTTAAAAATTGTAGGGCACAACTTTAGATTTTTACTCCCCTTATAAAAAAACAGAGGGGAGTAACAATCTAAAGAAGGTGTACGGAATGTTCTTTTTTAGACTGTTACTCCCCTTATAAAAATAGAAGTGTGATTTCCTTTGTCCACTGTACACCAAAGTACACTGGACTAAACATAAACCTCCCTACGTCTTAAGCTATTTAGTCAGTCATTTATAATCTAAAAAACGTAAGGGAGTAACAATCTTAAGAAGTACTGTCATAATTATTACATTAATTCTAACATGATAATCGTAACATTAATTCTTAGTTTTCTTATAAACTGTATAACGAATAAATAATATTAATATTGAATTTCAAAAAAAGAATTACTTCAGTGGAAAACATACTACATAGTCCAGTCAAATGGTGCACAAAAAAAGCTCAAAGTGGAAAGTTCTGGTGTAATTGTTGTTTGTGGTTTACTTTATATTTTTGGGGCGCTGAACACGAATCTGAAGTTGTCCAACAAAATTTCCCGCGGCAAATATGAGAAATCATCGAAAAACTATTAAAAAACGATTTTTTTTATTGGTTTTCAGCTTATAACTTGCAAAGCAATCCATTAACGCAAAAAGTGGTCTAGTACTAAAATAAAAAGGAGAAAATAGCCTACAATTTATGTATATAACATTTATTTGTACGTCGTACGGTTTTCACGCAAATGGGAGTTGAAATATTGGGAAGGCTTGGAGAGTGCTGAAGTGTAAACGGTTGGTGGCCGGACTGCGCTGGCAGTTAATTTTATGTTTTTCGGTGTGCTGAACACGAATCTGAAGTTGTCCAACAAAAATTTTACACGCAAATATGAGAAATCATCATAAAACCACTATCTTCTGTATTTTTTTAGTGGATTTCGCCTTATAACTTGCAAAGCAAGCTATTTACGCAAAAAGTGGAGGAGTAGTACAATTATTTTAGTACAAATTATCTCTTTACCATTTTTTTGTAAGTCGAATAGTTTCAATGCAAAAGAGGGTTGAAATAACCGGGAAATCAATAATTTTTGAAAAATAGCAACAAACCTTATTCTTAAAATAATATATAGCGAATTTCTGAAAAAATTATATGTATTTAAGTACTAATGCGAGCTACTTGTTGCTATTTTTCAAAAAATATTGATTTCCCGGTTATTTCAACCGGGAATTATATTCAACCGCCCCAAAAAACATAAAGTAAACCACAAACAACAATTACACCAGAACTTTCCACTTCAAACTACCATTTGACTGGACTAACGTGTAAAAATATACCACAAACTGAAATGTCATTTGAACGGATAAACTTGTGAAAATGTAAGAACCTTTTGTATTTAAATAGGAAATAAATTTCTAAAATACTTCAATAATTGTTTTTCTAAAATACAAAAAACTGTTTTCAAGATGCCGGAAGTGAAAAAAGATCTTTTATAAATACTGAAAAAGGTTCATGTTTTTTTTCTGTTTTGATTCAAAAGTTATTGGAACCGCACAGTATGACAGACAGATACAGGAACGAACCTGCAATTGTTTCTTTTTTTTGGTTTTACCAACAAAACCCTAAAAATGACTACCTATTAATTAATTACCTAGTTTATAAATGTAATCATATGCAATTTCATTTTAAGGATGATTAACATTACACCGTGCCGCGTTGATTTCTCCGGGTGCCGACCGGTTTAGTCATACATATTACACCGTGCAGTTAACGAGTAATATTTGAACGACCGTATCCGCGTCACTATATCTGTCGTCGACTGCCCGCCAACGCAATTCATGTTACGACGTGCCGTGACTGGGTCGAGCCGGAGCCGGGAAGGTGAGTATTCTCACCGACATTTTGACACCGTGTCCCGGCCGGAATACGGCCGGGTCGGCCCGGTCAAACATGTATTCGTTCATTCAAAAGTATACTAGTATTCTTAGACCATGCACCGTCCGTGACACGGCCCGGCCACGATACGGTGTAATGTGAATTATTCACAACCCGACCACATATAATGTTAATTATCCTTAAAACTTTAAGATTTGATCAGTTTCTTTCATCATATTATAAAATAATAAATAATACTTCAAGATCGGGTTCTATATATTTATTTTGCCTCTTTAGGCTAGGCGCACACTGGCGACTTTTTGCCCGCGGACTGTTTTGTCGCTACCTCAAGGCCTTATAAACCATATGGAGTGCGCACACCGGCGACAAAGACAGATGAAAGACTAAAGTGTCGCCGAGCCTAGGAGACACACCGCGACTTTTTGCCCGCGGACTGTTTTGTCGCTACCTCAAGGCCTTATAAACCATATGGAGTGCGCACACCGGCGACAAAGACAGATGAAGACTAAAGTGTCGCCGAGCCTAGGAGACACACCGCGACTTTTTTGTCCGCGGACTGTCTTTCGGCTCTGCGCACACTGAGGGCAAAACTGTCACTTCAAAACTCGAATGTATTCAAATACTTCACCAAAAAAACTACCTCCTTTCTATATTTATTTCCACACTATACATAGAGGTTTCATATATATACTAGCTTTCACCCCTAGGGCCCTTGGCTCACGCTAGGAGTTAGTGGCTATTCTTTCTATGATCATTTAGGCATGGCATGTAAATGAAGTGCCTAAATAGTTTTTTTCCAAAGCCTTCTAGGGATGATATCAGGACTATATTATACATTATTCATTTCGTTAAGAATGTATATAATCTCTCCCAATCGTAGTTAGGAGTCTATCTATATATTTAAAAGAAAATCGGTCCGAGACAGCTCAGACAAACTTTCTCATTTACGAGTTCATAATTACTAAGCCCATTGTATTCCACTTACTAGTTTTCGTGTTTACATTTAATTATTATTGAACATTTCAACAATCATAAAAATTACTTCTCCTAGGCGGGGAATCGAACCTGGGCTCTCTCTCCGTCAGCGTTTTAAGCTATTTTCTCAGAAACTAGATTTTTCATGGGAGAACAGCTTATATCCTTAGATACGTAGGTATTTAAATGGACTACATTGTAGAATACATTTACATACATTTTAGAAATTTTTAAATTTGAAGCTAAAATTAATTTATCGATTTATCCTCGGGGCATGATTTTTAGGGTTTCGTTGGAAAAACCAAAAAAAGAAACCCTTATAGTTTCGTTCCTGTGTCTGTCTGTCTGTCTGTCACTCTGTACGGTTCCAATAACTTTTGAACCAAAAGAGATAAAAACATGAAACTTTCCAGTATCAAAGATAATTTTGACGCGCACACAGGAAAAATATAGCGAACTCAAAATTATCAGCTGTTGAAATTCAAAATGACGGATAATTCACGTCGCGCGAAAAAAAAATATTTTTTAAATTTTTAGTGGGGTATCAAATGAAAGGTATTGAAGAGTAGATTACAAATATATATAACACTTGGGGGTAGTGTTTAATTTTCGGCGCCATTTTGTCAAAAAACATCGAAATTTTTCGTGTCCCCCCCCCCCTAAAATCGTACTTCCGCTGTTACTAAAAATATAGAAAAATATGCAAAATGTGCGGTCTGCTGGGCCATAGAAAAAATAAGATTAGCAATTCGATCTGATATACTGGAAATCCAAGATGGCGGATAATTCATGTCACTCGGAAATTTTTTTTTTTTTAATTTTGAGTGGGGTATCAAATGAAAGGTATTGAAGAGTAGATTACAAAAATATATAACACTTTTGGAATATATTTTATTTTCCCTGCCATTTTTTCAAAAAAAACAGGACAGTCTGCGGACTGTTTTGTCTCTAGTGTACGAGGGTGCAGCGACAAATCTGTCGCCCTCCGGTCGCCTTTCACCGCAGACATTTTTGTCGGTAGACAGTCTGCGGACTGTTTTGTCGCTAGTGTGCGCCTAGCCTTAGATTATAAACCTAAATTAAATAAAATAACCATTTGCTTTGTACAATGGTTTGATTCTGCTAATTTACCAGTAATGGAAGTTTAATTTACCAATAATGGAAGATTGATAACGGTGACCATATCTGATTCTTTCAAACCATTAGATTTTTCTTCATTAAATATAAATAAAGATTTCTTCATAAATCTAAAAGTTTTTGGATTGCTCGAATTCAACATCTCTTTTGAAATATATTCTCTGAAAGAAAAATAAATATTATGATTATAAAAATATATTATAGTCCTTTAGAAGTAAAACATGGCCCTAAAATGCCGTGTTTGTTAAAGGTCTATGAATTAATTTAATCAAATACACTAAAAAAAAAAAAAAAAAAAAAAAAAAAAAAAAAAAAAAAAAAAAAAAAAAAAAAAAAAAAAAA
>KZ651395.1:371462-385251 GCA_001010745.2 Gerris buenoi
CTAGTTAGAAATCTCTTAGAGATATTTCCCTTGCTAGTTAGAAATCTCTTAGAGATATTCCCCTTACTAGTTAGAAATCTCTTAGAGATATTTCCCTTGCTAGTTAGAAATCTCTTAGAGATATTTCCCTTGCTAGTTAGAAATCTCTTAGAGATATTTTGCTGAAAAAAATGAATGTAGGACCATCTGTGGGCTACGTTCGATATACCATCCCAATTTCTTAAAAATCAAATGTCTACTTTTAAAGATAAAAATGTAAATAAATATATATATTTCTAAAAATATAAATACATAGATGTACGTTAAGGTTGAAAATTGGAAGAGTAGTTTGTAAGATGGTTAGCGAAAATTGAGGACAGCCCGACATATAAGATATGTGACCAAAAATGTTCCCTGATGTCTGAAACGGATTTCTGTCTAAGAATTTTTGAAATAGGAGACATAAAAAATGTTCGTTCTTTAGAAAGATCACATAGCTTCCAAGATTCCGTTACCTTAGTCAAAATTGGAAGGAATTACGCATACGCGTGAATGAACTCATGTAAAAAAGATTATTGCTATAAAACAATTATTTCTTACTTACTCGTAAACGAAAGGCCCAATTTCGTTGAGTTTGGGCAAAGCTCTTTCCATTAGTACCGCATCTGGATTGGTAACGTTAAAGAAATATACCTTGAATTCCAATGGCACAGGTAGATTCTTCCACATCTCAAACGTTTCATGTTCATCTAGTCGTTTAAACTAAAAATAAAAAAATAAATATATTAACTATTATTAATAAAATTAAAGTCATCACAGATTCTTTAATTTGCACCAAATATATTTCGATTGTATATTGTTCTAAGTAGACCAATAATCATGTTGGTGTTAGTTTGTCACTTGATAGGTGACCACTTTGGATTTGGAGAATTATTTGAATATCTAACCTATCAATTTTATAAACTAACATCAACTTGATTTTTTTTTGTTAACTAACTAATTTTTGTACTCAGGATCATGAAAATCACATTGTCTACCAAAATGGGCGGTACATTGCCGTTCTCAACCGATTTGTTTGTATCAATTGCCTATTGCCAAGCTATGTCCCGCAGACAAACTTAGCTGACCACATATTCTTGAAAAGCAGCAAAAGATTAACTTATACACAAAATTATAGCTTGATGTTAGTCAGGCACTATTTTGCACGCCATCTCCTTTTGACTTCCTTTGGACTTTTTGGTCAACTAACTAATGTTTATTAGACGTTTTCCACCGAAAAGGGCGGGACATCGCCACTCTCCGCCGGTTTGTTTTTTCAAATGCTTATTGCTAAGCTACGTTCCGAAGACAAACTTTGCTGACCATGAATTCTTAAAAGGTACCAAAAGATTAACATATATAGGTATAGAAAATTCTAATTTGATGTTATAGTCAGATATTTCTTTGCACGCTATCTCCTGAACTTTTTGGGATCTAATTATAAAATTAAAAAAATAGATGTTAGTAACTTACCAGCGCGATTTTACCATTGATGACAGTTGGGAATCCAAACCATCCTAGATATCCTCCAGAGAGTAATATAAGAGCACCAGAGCCGAATAATAGAACTAACTTATTGTCTACGCTGAGTTTCATTCTATTGATCATCTATGTTTACTATAATCTGAAAGAGAGAAGTTATAGATTATTGTTGTAACAAATCTATATCTGTATACGTCAGGGTTGAATTATCGTAAGTCACATTTTAATATTTTACTAAAACAAAAAGTGTTAATTTTTGCTTTTTTCTACTCGTTAGAAATTGAAAATATAGTTGTCTCTCTTCAAAAATATACAACAATAATTGTACAGTAATTATTTAATTATTTAATATCAAAGGAGTAAATATAATTCAATGCAATCATTTACCAGCCGTACTTCAGTATACATACCACAGAGAGTAATTATTTTATTCTTTGCTTCCAAGCTTACTGAAGGTAACGGAAGCTATGTGATAGTTTTGAAGAACGAAAATATTTTATATCTCTGAATTCAAAAATTCCAAAACAGAAATCCGTTTCAGGCATCAGGGAACATTTTTGGTTCCTTGTTTAGGTTTGTCGGTCTGTCGCTCAATTTTCCAAAATTTAATTTATCAATTCAATTCAATTCAATTGCCATTTATTGAAGAAAAAATATACAGACATAATTTTTAATAAATAAATCATCTTAATAATTATTTTAACATTTCTTATATTTAAATAAATTAATAAATTAAGAGCACTTTCTTCAAATCGGCCTTTGGCCGTGACACCCTGGTAGGGTTGGGAGTTGTCTTCATTTGACCTTTATTTTTATTATTTAAACTTAAATATCATCTTCATTCTTTTTTTTTATTAATTTATTTATTTACATTTTTATTTTCTCATGCAATAGTTTATCAATACCTTCCCTATTTACACTTGCTTATCCCATCTTCTACTAAATTTATCCATAAGTAATAGTATAACAACAATATTTAATTTATCAATAATAGGTTGAAAAAGCATAAAACCATTAAATTAGAGAGCGAGGAAGCAATGTGCCACACTAAGTGGCTGACTAGAGGAAGCAATGTGCCACACTAAGTGGCTGACTAGAGGGAGCAATGTGCCACACTAAGTGGCTGACTATTTTAAAATATTTGTCATAATTGTTAAGGTTTTTGCACAAATAAGAGTAACAATAAGGCAATATTTAATGTGTAGAGCGTGCGGTTGAAATTAATTTAAGGGTGTCTGCGGGCTAATTTTCATATTAATTAGGTAAGTAATTAATTAGGTAATGTCTGTGCAGATTTGGATTATTTTTAAAATCTATCAAAATTATTTTGAATTTTTAAATGAATTAAAGTATCAATTTAGCCAAATTTAAATAGGGAAGACGGTTTAATTAATTTGGGTTTATCTGCGGCCCACTTTTGACAAACCATCCTAATTTCATAAAAATCCAATATGTACTTACTCCGATATTGTACTTTGAAGATATATGTCTTAGTAAATGTATGTTTGTGTACTCGAACATGAGGAAGAGAAATTGGCGCAGAAGGTTGAAATTTATATGGGACCAACAATGAGGTAATTATAACCTAACATTTAAATTTCAATAAAATCGGTTTAGTAGCTTTTAAGATATGTTTGTTTACAAATATTTACAGACCGCAACAGGCAGACACGGAATTAAAAATTTTCTTTTGATGTCTGAAGCGGATTTATGTATTGGAATTTTTAAAATCGGTAACTTAAAATTTTTCGTTTAAAAGAATGATTTCGTAGCTTCCGTTACCTTCGGTAAGTTTGGAAGCAATAGTAAATAATGGTTTAAAATGAAGAGTAATCGTAGTAAGAAAAGAATCATAACAAGCGAAGAAATTAATAATTAATGTACAATATTGACAACAAAATATTCCTTGATGAATATACTTACTAAAACACGCAAACACATCATTATTTCAACCACCATATAAACATTTTTAAATATATAATTAATAATTAAACGTAGATGTTAAGTATCTAAAGCGAGTTTTTAAAACAGTAATTTTCTAAATGAAAAAAGTTGATTATATAAACGTTTTCTTCCGTTTATTAAACAGATTAAAAAGCATATAATAAGTTTGATAACGAACTGCGCAGTTCTTGCAAAAGTTAAAGAATGAATCAGGTTCGATGAATGATAATAATTCCACCTGAATCTCTTACTTATGATTTAAGATAATTATTTTCTGTCCTTGAAAGGATAATTAACACATCTAGGAAACTTTAATGTCGTAGATGTTTATAAATGGCTTTATTTCTCTTTGACACACTGATTATAATACTACATTACGCGTCGAGTGTGGAAAGTATCATTTTGCATGCGAGTGTAGAGTTTACACCCGAGCGATAGCGAGGGTAGTAAAACCACTCGAGCAATGCAAAATGCCGTTTTCGCACGAGTTGAGTACCGTACTTTATCTACGATTGTTAGATTTTAATAATAAATGCAGAAAAAAATAATAAATTTCATGTATGTAAGCTCGTATTTCTCTTTTGATAAAGATGACATCAATTCGTTAGTTGTATTTTGTGCCGAATTAATTATTTCGGAAGGCGTATTATTATCCTCATATTCTTCATAATCACTTAAATCACTCATTGATTTTCACAAAAAAACTCGATACAAACAGTTACTTTTATTAAATAAACATCAAATTAGTTATGTTAAATGTAAACAAACTCGCTAATCGTGTGTAAAGTTGATAATTCTTCTTCTTTTCGTCACTTGAGAGGAAAAAAAGAGGAATTGTTCAAAACTATGAGACACGCATGCGCAATTAATACAGGAGTGTAAAGAATCACTTTCTACTAATCTAAACAGAGATACAATGTGTATATTTACGTTTCAATCGTAGATAAAAATAATTGTTGTATCTTATTCTAAACAAGGTATTCTGCACCTAAAAGACAGCAATTTAGACCAGCGTTTTCCGGCTATTTTTGATGCCGCGATCCTATGAGTTTCTCCTTAACATTTTCGCGACCCTACCGTGAATGTAGTGTATTCCATATTGCATATGCTATATCAATGGTTCCCAACCTTTTGTGTTTGGGAACCCACTTATGGTTGTTAAATTATTTCGCGACCCATGGTACGAGTAAATAGCATAAAATCCCTTAAAATTATGTGACAAGAACCACCTCTAACCACCTCTAACCACCTCTAACCACCTCTAACCACCTCTAACCACCTCTGAGCACCTCTAAGCACCTCTAACCACTTCTAAGCATCTCTAACCACCTCTAACCACCTCTAACCATCTCTAACTACCTCTAACCACCTCTAAGCACCTCTAACCACCTTTAACAACTTCTAAGCACCTCTAAGCACCTCCAACCATCTCTAAGCACCTCTAAGCACCTCTAAGCATCTCTAAGCACCTCTAAGCACCTCTAAGCACCTCTAACCATCTCTAACTACCTCTAAGCACCTCTAAGCACCTCTAACCACCTCTAACCACTTCTAAGCACCTCTAAGCACCTCTAACCATCTCTAAGCACCTCTAAGCACCTCTAACCATCTCTAAGCACCTCTAAGCACCTCTAACCATCTCTAAGCACCTCTAAGCACCTCTAACCACCAAAATAAGGTGGTAAGAATAACCCAACATAGCAGTCAAATAAGGAACTTTACTAAAGTCTATATGTGAACAAATTTAAACAAAATTGCACTATAAATGATTTAGGCTTACATTAGCCTTATTAGAAGCAATGTTTACTATATACCCTTGACTACAATTTGCGGCCTGTTTATAAAAAATGCCCAAAGGAGACGTCTGTTATTGTTTTGACTGAACTAGTGCGTCTATGTCTGGACAAAATAAAGCTAGTACGGTACGCTACTATTCGGCATATGAACGTTCAATTTTGCCGCGACTCACCAAAAATCCTTCCACGACCCACAGTCCCCACTGCGCTAAGGATTGCAGGGATATACAATATACATGGCCCCAAGAGCCGGAATTACAATATATTCATTACTGAATTATGGAGGAGGAGGGACTGTAGGGTGATAATTTTTTAAAAAAAAAATCAGCACACAGATCATCTTAAATCTTAATAAGGTTTATGGCATTCTTTGATTTGTTTCTATTTTTATCGAGTCTGTTTTGAATTATATCAGTTTTATATTATACAAAGAGCCTAATTTCTGATGAGAGATTAATTTCTGACGTACTCACACTACTAATCGTCCTTCCTCCTCCCCCCGTCCTCCCCACTCCTTGATAACGTCAAAGCTCACTTTAGGGTAACGTTTATTTTTTTTTCTTACTTCGCTAAAATTTGCACCAAATCTCTTTATAAAGCTAACATTTCCACTGAATTTCATTTTGATATCTGCCGAAATTTTGAAAATATCAACTTTTTAACGCATATTTAACGTATAATAATTTCGGAACTATACAGCCGGAATTGACCTAAAAATTCACACCAATTATACCTTTTTATGAAATAAATAAATTTCCCAAATTACACCATAATATCTTCCGTCATTTTAGTATTATTTGGTAAGGGAAAAGTTCCGGGGCACCCCACATCCATTTTTTTTTTTTATTTCTTTAAAAATAATCAATTTTCAGAGTCCTTAAAAATGTAGGCTGCCAGCAGATAGGAAATAACAGCTTGTGACTATGATTAATTTATTTTAATGACTACCACAACCAAAATACATAAAAAAAAAATATTTATAATATAAACTTTGTTTTTATGGGCTAGTATTTTTAAAAATGTATTTAATATTTTAATATTAATTTACCTGTTAAATTCTTCAAAGCGTTATATGCTTGCTTGTGATAACATGATCTTAATGATACTTTCATGCATTTTCAATGTTAATTCAATGTAGATGAAAATTTTTATCAATGTAGATTTGTTTTCATTTCTAACAAAATTTTATCCATTTCCTGTCATGAAAATTTATTTTTTCTATTAAACTTTCTAAACATCTGAATAGTTTTAATTAATAGTTATTTTAAACTTGATTTGACTTTAATTTTGACGTCTTGGATTGTATTACTTGTAAATATTACAAACAAATTATATAATTACTTAAAACATCATAAAAAAAAAACAGAGTGAAAAATAATTTTACAGGACATTGGATTTCACAAAAATGTAACATTTATATTACATCATTTTAGATTTTTATGAATAAATAAAATAAATTATTTTAACTTTCAATATGAATAAATGCATAACATTTAAATGATTTTTTTTTCTTTTTATATGAATAAGTGAATAACATTTAGATTTTTATTTATTTTTATTATTTTTAATTTAAACTTTGCGTAGCAAAAATACAGTCACTTTTACCACACTCAAAAGTTACGTTGCAGATGTACCTTCGTCTACACGTTTAAATTACTAATTTTTAAATTTACAAGCGTGGAAACTATCTACCCGTCTGCTACACTCAATAACAAAAAGGGCACTGTTTTTATTTGATGATAAATATATATTATATTTTATAGAGGGCAAAAAAAAAGACTTCGTAAAAAATGGACTTAATAGCTTGTCATCTGATAAGTCAAGAGCAAACATAAAATAATTACTACTCTGTTAAAAATTGATAAGGCTTTTTAAGTGCTAAACTTCAATTTAGACTCTTTCTCTGTTTAATAGACCAAAATAACAATTTTTTTTTCATTGTTATTGACTTTTAACGTTACGTATCTTCAATAATCGTTTTTTAAAAAGAACGCTTATTCCCATCTGATGTAGATGCAAAAGATAAGATAATATAGGGCAAGTATGAATGATTAGTCTATTTTAGTAAACTTACGTTTCAACTTAGCGTGTTTAATGCACATATAATTTCTTTTCTGTCAAATATTATTGATTATTTATTAGATTTTTATATATGTACGTATGTATTCTAAGTAATAAAAATAGTCCAGGTGATACCGTGCAAAAAAAAGAAAAAATGTCTGACTAACATCAAGAAATTTTACATGGAAATTTTTGAATTTTATATGATGGGACTCTCAATGATGAGACGCAATGATGGGACTCTCAGTGGGCTACGTTCGACATACCATCGACATTTATTAAAATCGGACGAGTAGTTATTAAAAGACATGTGGTTTCCTAAAAATTAAGTGGCAGACCGACAAACTGACAGACAGATAAGGAACCGAAAAATGTTTCTTATGTCTGAAATGGATTTCTGTCTTGGGACTTTTGAAATCGGAAACATAAAATGTTTCTTATGTCTGAAATGGATTTCTGTCTTGGGACTTTTGAAATCGGAAACATAAAATGTTTCTTATGTCTGAAATGGATTTCAGTCTTGGGACTTTTGAAATCGGAAACATAAAATGTTTCTTCTTCAGACTGATCGTATAGTTTTCGTTATCTTCGGTAAGCTCGGAAACAAAATGAGTTAAATAATGAATATGTTTTTACTTGAATGTTGATTAATATAGAAATACTTTACAAAATAATATTTTATAAATAAGATAAACTGTTCTTAACTATCGTAATTATCAAGGATTTATGTGTTACTTAACATAAAATTAATAATGTGAAAATAAACATTACCTTATCTTCATGTTTTCATAAATATCCAATGTTATTATATATTTTTTTTTAATTATAATAGTCAAGCCTTTTGATGAAGTAAACAATCACTTTACGATTTGAGCTAGAAATATATATATATTTTTTTAATTTTATGTTATCATCTCTTAGAGTTTTGATAAAATGAATTAAAAACAAAAATAAATCGAACACCAGGCTTACAACAATGATCACTTAAATCCACATTTATTAAAAAAGAATCGATGACAGTAATAATAATAAAAATAAAAATACCATTAAAAATATCTTTATTTGTATAAACTATAATGTCTTTTACCATCCATATCTCTTTTAGACTGAATACATTAAAAAAAATATATATACGAAAAAACCTCAACGCTATTTCCAAATGAACTGATTGTCGGTGATAAGTTTATGACAAAGAGAAGTATTGTTTGAAAAATGTATCGTGATTCAAGGTCTGCTCCATAACGTATTGTTATTAGGTTTTTTCGAAAAAAAAGACCACACGAACGCTATTTTTCCGTTCATATTCCTAGTTATTATCTAATTTACGTTTGTTAGAGGATCGTTCAGGGAACGGGGTAATGAAACGATAACACTTAGCTAGTTTAGTAGAAAATTATAAATCAGAGTAATCTATATACTCAGAATATAGTTATTATTTTTTTAAGTATATGGTATTTGGTAAACAGTATAGTGAAGGAAGATATTCGAGAACAAAGGGGACCTTGTCGACAGTAGTGGCTCCAGGTGGCACTTTGGAGAACTAATAATATAGAACGAATTGTTAACAGAGTTGTTTATCAGAGCATTTTATATCGTCTCATTTACATATTTTGTACAAAAAGTGTTAAGATGCCGTAAAATTATCTATTTTGATGGATCTACACGTTTAAGGATCCCCTGTGACCAAGAAGTCTTAGTCTATAGTATGGGCGTTATGAGTTTTGACCTATAACAGTGCGAGAAAATTCGCAAAAAAATGGGGTGGGGATCCAATGAGAGGTCAGGATTTTGGGTACTTCTTTAGATTGGTACTCCCCTATGTTGTTTAAGAATATAAATGACTGAATAAATAACTATTAAGACAAAGTGATGTTTAGTCTAATGTATACTTTGGGACAAAGGTATATCACAGTTCTGTTTTAAAGGGCCGTAACAATCTAAAGAAGTACATTCCATACACCTTCTTTAGATTGTTACTCCCCTTTGTTTTTTGTTTTTTTTCTTTATTAAGGGGAGTAAAAATCTAAAGATGTGCCGGATTTTGAATTCTAGAAGGGCCAACTAGGCATACAAAAATGCCACTGGTCTCACCCCTCTCCACAGGCCTAGTGGCTTTATTTTTTCCCTTATACAGGGTGATTCACGATAAATGTTACAAACTTCAGGAGGGGATTCTACACCCCAAAAGCAACAAAAAATTTCCTCTTGACCCCTGTCCGATTCTCAAGTGTGAGGGAGTTATTTCGGTTTTTCTGTTTTTTCTGTAAAACACGAGTTTTCTTCATACAAATAGTCATATCTCCCAAACTTTTGGTCCTAAAGCAAATTTGAAACAACCATCGAAAAGCTCATTAAATTTCCAATAAGAATGCAGACCTTAAAAGTTTCTAAACACATTATTCATAATTCCTATACAATCGCAATTGGAAAAAAATTTAAGTTTCTGAAATTCGGCAAATGTTATTTGTGTTTTACGCAAAACCAATTCTTTAGCCTTAGCCTGGCAAATTTCTCCAAAACTTCTCCTTTTAATAAGCTTTCCAACGGTATACCCCACTTTGTGATTTTTGTTAAAAATTGGTAGAGAAATTCAAGTTAGAACGCGAAAACACGTGCGCTAGAGGCAGCACGGGGAAGCTAGAGGAGGGTTACAAACAAGCAATCCACACGCATTTCCTGGGAAAACGTTCGAACGGTTTGAACGCGAGATTCCAAATTTGACACAAAAACACCACCAAATTCGTCGGCCAGGGAAATTGGTTTAGTAGACGTGGTTTATTTAAACTTAAAACGTTGAAAAATGAAAAATAAATAAATAAATGTGGTGTTTAAATAAAAATGGAATTTGGTGTCACTTGGTTCCATAAAAGTTAAACAAATTGAATATTTGCTGGGTAGCAGATTTGCTTCTCGCCTTTTTCCTTTGCTCTAAATTCGATTTGAAAAATGTTTATAACGAAAGAATTGATCGAATAAAAAATTCTGAATTATTTAAATTCGAAACGAAATTAAGTATTCTATACTGACGTCACAAGTTTGCACTATAAAGTTTTGAGAACTTTAGAAGTGAGAGTTTTATATATTTTTTTTCATTTTGATGGTCTATAATTTTCTGATGTAATAGAAAAACTAGACCTTGACCGCAGAAGCCTTGTGTGATAATAAGTTTAACACTAGACCGTTTTTGAACTCTAGGCCAGCCCTGTAATATTTATTGTTAATATTTATAATCTGTTGGTGTTTTTAACACCCGATAAAAATCACCCAATAAAAAAAGAGAGTAAAATTATTATTAGAAGAGAAGTATTGTGATGTATTGATGAGAAATTATTGTAATGGCGTAGAACATTGATTTTAAAATTTTAATGGATTTACACGTTTTGAGGTCCACTGAGTCGAAAAATGGATTTTTAAATAAGTCTCTTTCTATAGTCTGTTGTCTGCACAGACTCGTGGAGCCTAAACTACTGGGTCAATTTTGATAAAAATTTGGCATGCTGATTCACAAAAATCATACACTGTATATCAAGTCATATGAAGAAGTACATTTTGGCTCCAAATTTGAGGGCGATATCCCCCAAAATACACAAAAAACCGTGAAAAAAATTATTTCTCTGAAACAATTCCATATTTATAAACTTTTTGCTTCCGAGCTTACCGAAGGTAACGGAACCATTGTGTTCACTTTTGAGAACGAAAAACTTTTATGCCTCCGATTTTAAAAATTCCAAGACAGAAATCCGTTTCAGACATCAGGGATCATTTTTGGGCTCATGTCTGTCTGTCTGTAGCGTAACGCTCACGTAAACGGGAACTTCAAATTTCAAATTCGAATTTTAGGCCGGGATAAAAATCAAACCATCTATTCAATGAGACAAAATTTTTTTCAAATACAATTTTTTTTGTAAAACTAACAGCGGCACTGCTATGAATAGTTAATGATCGCTAAAACTATTAATAGTTTTTAGACAATAAACAATGTAAGGTGGAATAAAAGGTGGGATAAAAAAAAAAAATAAATAAAGTAATTGAAGCGAGCGTCAGCGAGCTTCTTACATTCAACGAAATATGCATCTTGTCTGTTTGTCTGTCTGTCCGTAACGTTTACGTTTCCGACGATAACTTGAGTAAAAGTTGACCGATTTAGTTGAAATTTGGTATACATGTTCCTTTTACTAATACTCAGGCTAAGTTTGTTGGACAGCGTGATCCGCCCAAGAGTTCGCGCGCAATGCTCGCGTAAACGTGAGCTTTAAATTTAAAATTGGAATTTCAGGACAGGAAAAAATTCTATTATCTCCTATTCGATGAGACGACATTTTTTTTCAAATAATATATTTTAGTAAAACCAACAACGACACCGCTATGAATTAATAAAGATTTCTAAAACTATTAAAGCGGACCTAAACGTTTAAAATAGAGAAAACAACCTTTTTACCGATATCTTACGTTCTGACGTAACGATAACGATTTTAATAAAACTTCATGAACATCGTCTAAAGTACGATTGAAACAAGCATGTAAAATTTTAACTTGATACAAGCAGTAGTTTTTGGGTAATGAAGAAATACAATTATAATAATTGTTTATACGCTCGGCAAGTGGTTAAGATTCTTATAGTCGCGTAGTGTTTAGATTTATTTTTATCTAGGAAGGTGAGCTTTGTACCGAGTACCTCCACTCTACTCCACACTACCCTCTTCTACCTATCTTCTTCTATGACATTCATCGTGAATTAATTATAATATTCAGTTCATTGCAACACGCTCGCTTCAATGATAGAGCCACGCGATGCCTAGTATAACAATAATGATTATGTTAATATAACAATAAAGTACATGATAGGATGCGAGGAAGCTATGTGCCACACTAATTGGCAAACTATTTTTTTTATTAATTATTGTTAATCACACATTATTATATTATAAAAATTATTAATTATTAATTATTCTAACTGTCCTATGAATATTTCTTATCGAGTTCTTAGTTATATTCTCCAACCATAGGTATATTTGCCAAACATCAGGCATATTTAAAATTAAAATGCTTGTATTATGTTCAATTCATTTCACTTTACGAACAACAAAGTCAAAATATCTCAAATTTAAAAGTGAATAATGCCCCATTATCTAAAGAGCTGTTAAAAAAAAACAAGTTCATGACCGTGTATGCGAAATATATAACGATCTTTGGTACCTAAGAAAAGAATGTGTAATCCTTAGCATTTGCCTGAAGTAACCCAGTTCATAATGGTTATTTGTGCAACTAGTGCGCACAGAGGCACTTTGCTGCACTTAAGAGAAATGTTTTGGTTTCTTTAATGCAGCAGTCACTTCGAGTTTCGCATTAAATTTTTCCCACAGTTAGTTTTTTAATCTGTAAATAGCTGATATAGAATCAACGTGCAGCAAAATCTGCTTCACCTAGAAACTTGAAATTTCGAGAAAATATTCTGTTCATCATAGACACTGCACTAAAAAAGGATTTTGCGAAATTTTTATTTTTAGGGGTGGAAATGGGCGATAAATGGTGTTATATCATCAGAGAAATAGAGATAATAATATTTATAATTTGATTTAAACCATAATATTTTATGTCCTGGAACACTAGATTTATGTTCTAGAACATAATATGTAATTGGAACAGCAGATTAGGTAAAGTAAAAGCAGGAATCTGCTATTTTACGAACTACTACTCGTATTTTGAGTGCATGAGCAACTGTAACATTTGGTCGAGCAACTGAAGGAAGAAATACTTACTCAAGTAAAAGTTTTTCATTTCACCGGCCTTCGGTTGACAGCACTGCACTTATAGTAATGGTGGTTTATTTAGGTTATCAACATTATTTAAGGTTATTGGTAGGTTTAGTTGAATAATATAACTTTATTTTTTTTGAAATGGATACGTTATTATAAAATATCAATGGTTCCGATAGAAGACCTCGATAACAACTAAACTAACAAATCTAACCAGGAAATCAAAACTAAATCACAGCATTATTAATAATAAAGTAAAAATAATTTGGGACTTCCCCAAAACAAACAAACTTTTTTGCATGGTAAATATAAAGTACAAAAACTTGTTAATACTACTTTTTTATAACTGTGTATGCTTAATGAATTTTTAATAGAGTTTTGAAAAAGTTTTTTTTTCCCCTATTAATATCTTTTTCATTGTTTTATTTTATCAATAGTGTTGAGAAAGTCGTTGAACTTTTTATTTAAAAAAAAAAACACAAAATGTACACGACACATTTACTCTGCGAAGAGCTACTTGAGTCGTCTAGTTTCAAAACCAGCCATCTGATAAAAAATTGAAAAACTGTTTTTTTCTTTTAATGTGTTCTACATGAAAAGATATACCTGTAGCAGCAATATTAGTTTCAAAAGAGTCCTTCTTCCATAAGTAATTTGAAATAAAAGTTAAGGGTTAGTTTCAAAACCAGCTATCTGCTCAGTGTTCTCTCTTTAATTCTCTTACGTTTATAA
>KZ651395.1:434702-456929 GCA_001010745.2 Gerris buenoi
AATGTGTAATGTACTAATATTTTTTTCTATACATAAATATTAAAATAAGTAATAATAATAACACAGCACTTTTTATTTCTTACTTATAAGAAAAATGTAATTTACAAAATGACATTAATGACTAAAAAAATAAAATATAAATGTAAATCAATAAAAATTAATGTTTTTTTTTTTTTTGTTCAATAGATGAAATATGTATCTTATAATCTTAAATTTTATCTTAAGATGCGTATCTTAGAATCTTAGAAATAATATTATTAAATTATATTAACTGTATAGATTACATGAAATGACATTAAACTTGTGTGTTTAAAAAATAATATTATTTTTTTTAGATGTTTCAGTTCAATTAAGTTTTTAAGCAAATGCTATAGACTTGGATAATATCATAATGGTACATTAGGGGTCTAGTGTGAAAAGTAGCATTTTGCATGTGTGTGGAGTTTGCACCCCCGTAATCTTTTACAGCAAAATAGTTTTTGGTAGTTAGTTTACATGTGGTGGACGATAAAATAGTGTTCGCACCACGAGCAGTAAGCGCTATGAACGGCCTTCGGGCGTTAAACGCACTCGTGCTTTCAAACTTCGCCCTAGGCCTGTAATAACGACCTTACTGCTCTAGGTACGTAAATAGCTATTACGTCCTAAGAAAAAAAAATATTTTACAGCTGGTAGTTATCAAAACTTCCGTTTTTAGCGCTGCAATCGTTGTGGAAATGCTTCTTAGTACAATTAAATTCCGCTAGATGACAATGCGTTTTATTTATCTTTTCTTATAGTGTAACCTCTTTTTAAGGTTTCTTTTTTTTTAAATCTTAAGTATGAACTAATTTTTGTTATTATTATATTGATTATTTATTAACATTTAGGCCCTTTCACACGGTGCGGGCCCGGATTAAGTATGACCTTAGTAAAAACACAGATCCTTTCACACGGCGCGGATGCGGGTCCGGACCCGCGTCCGGGCGAAATGCTCGTCCGGGTCCCATAGCTACGTCCGGGCCCGCGTCCGCACTTGTCATTACTGGACATTGATCTCTATGTAGGTTTTCACACGGTGCGGGCCCGCACTTGTTGTTTACACACCTAGTTAGATGCGGGTCCGGGCCCACGTCCGCACCGTGTGAAAGAGGCCTTAATGTTTTTTCATTGTCTGCTACCACGGAAAAAATAGCATATATGCTACACGACTGTGAAGTGTTTTTTTTTTTAACCTTGGCAATATTGTATCAGCATCCATTAAAACTATAAAAAAGCTCCTTTTTTTTAAATTTCTTTGACTAAGGCTCTACCTACCTTAAAACACAAAATGAAAATTAAAACACAATTATGAATGTTATTTATGAATAAGAGGTCACATTGACCAGGTGGTCAATATACACGGGTGGTCACTTTAGCAGGTTTTACTGTATTATTTATTGTTTTCCTACATAGGAACAAAATGCAATAAAATTTCATCAAAAACCACTAAGTGTTATAATACATACTCAAAAGCATACTTATAAAATATATCATATCTTTTAATATATTTATTATATTATATAATTTATAATAAAGGTATTTTGTACACTTTAATTCAAATTTGTTAAAGGATTTTTTTGTTTGTTCTTATGACATTACAGTCTATAAGATTAGAGTTGGCACAATCAAAAGGCGGGAAAATTTTTAGGGAAACAATTTTATTGGTCCCCCATGTTGAATGCAACTTCAGAAAAAAAAATGCTCTACTCTACCCCTGTTCCACAAAAAAAATGTAACATGAAAACACCGATTTTCCCTTTTTATAACCCCGAAACTACCTCCACATTTGTTGTTTCCCGCCTTCGATTGTGCCAACTCTAATCTTATAGACTGTAGTTCTGGTAGATGCACCTAGAAACACTTTTTCTATAATTCAGAGTTTGTTTTTAGATTAAAATTATTTTATAAAAAACATTAATTTTCAGAATAACTTTCAAGTATAATATTTTTTTCTAAGCATTTTGTACAACTGTTGCATTCTTCCTTCTAGCAGACGAAAGCCTTTTGAATACATTTTAGCAAACACAAGTCTAATAAAAATCAAAGGCACATTTTATTACTTCACATATACATATAATTTTTTTCTTAATTGTATATAATACAATTGTATATTAAATATATTAATTGTATATAATACAATCAACAAATTTGTCTTTTTATTTTTTTTTAACGGAGCAAATACAGTAGTTTACAATATACTTTCTTTTCTTTTTTTTAGATCGATAAATCAATTTAATAATAAATATTTATTTTATAAAAAAATAGTAATTTTAAACTTGGGTCTAATTTGATCACGTTAAGTTAAAAGGAATCTAAAATAAATGTACAATATTTACAAAAAAAAGAAGTTTTTTTCCGAAGAAATATCAGCTGCTACTTAAATCAGGCTATTGATATCCGGACCACTTTGTCACATAACACTGAAAATTTAAAACAAAAACAAAATTAATACATAAGTTAAAAGTTGATTACAAAATATAATAATAAGTTGAAGAACCTACTTAATTTTGAACCAAAATTCAAAATATATGAACGTCCATGGAAACTTCTTTCTCAGACTCTACAATCTGTGCCAAACGAGAGTTAGTGCGTTAACAGCGCAGGAAAAACTAGCAAATGGTGTGAGGAGCCAATGAGAGCTCAAGATTTACCCTCTGGATAACCATATAAGAAGGTGATGGAGTGGAGGTGATGGTGGTGGTGGTGGAGGTGGTGGTGGTGGTGGAGGTGGATGTAGTGGCTTTATTTTTTCCCTCAGAGGTTGGCCAATCTGTGTGTCACTCGATTTCCCGTGCTGTCAACAAACTAACTCTCATTTGGCACAGACTGTAGTGTTTCTCAAACTTTTTTCGCTCTCGCAACAGTATAAAAAAAATTGTTAGTTGGTAAAAAAAAAAAATAAATAAATAAAAAAAATAGAAAACAAATTTTAAAAAAATCAATAATTTATTTCATATCAGAAACAAACAAAGTAGTCTTAATGCTTATTTACAAATAATAATAATATTGTTAATTGTATTTTAAGATTTTTAATTATCTTACTATTATTAAGAAACGAAAAAAATTAATTTATAATGTTTGTATTTAAGATAAACATTTTTTCTACAAAAAATTTATTGATGAAAATATATACCTATTTATCTATTAATTAATTAAAGGTCCTTTATGTAAATAACTTAAATACGTTATGTATTCTTATATGTATGTAACTATTGTACAAAGATCAAAAGAGTGCATGGGACAATGTTGAATATTGAGTTTATTTAAAAAATAATTTTTGATAACATAAAATTGATTATATTTTTTTATAGTAATAGTTTTAATTTAATAAACTTATAATAATACAAAAAGTAATGTACTAATATTTTTTTCTATACATAAATATTAAAATAAGTAATAATAATAACACAGCACTTTTTATTTCTTACTTATAAGAAAAATGTAATTTACAAAATGACATTAATGACTAAAAAAATAAAATATAAATGTAAATCAATAAAAATTAATGTTTTTTTTTTTTTTGTTCAATAGATGAAATATGTATCTTATAATCTTAAATTTTATCTTAAGATGCGTATCTTAGAATCTTAGAAATAATATTATTAAATTATATTAACTGTATAGATTACATGAAATGACATTAAACTTGTGTGTTTAAAAAATAATATTATTTTTTTTAGATGTTTCAGTTCAATTAAGTTTTTAAGCAAATGCTATAGACTTGGATAATATCATAATGGTACATTAGGGGTCTAGTGTGAAAAGTAGCATTTTGCATGTGTGTGGAGTTTGCACCCCCGTAATCTTTTACAGCAAAATAGTTTTTGGTAGTTAGTTTACATGTGGTGGACGATAAAATAGTGTTCGCACCACGAGCAGTAAGCGCTATGAACGGCCTTCGGGCGTTAAACGCACTCGTGCTTTCAAACTTCGCCCTAGGCCTGTAATAACGACCTTACTGCTCTAGGTACGTAAATAGCTATTACGTCCTAAGAAAAAAAAATATTTTACAGCTGGTAGTTATCAAAACTTCCGTTTTTAGCGCTGCAATCGTTGTGGAAATGCTTCTTAGTACAATTAAATTCCGCTAGATGACAATGCGTTTTATTTATCTTTTCTTATAGTGTAACCTCTTTTTAAGGTTTCTTTTTTTTTAAATCTTAAGTATGAACTAATTTTTGTTATTATTATATTGATTATTTATTAACATTTAGGCCCTTTCACACGGTGCGGGCCCGGATTAAGTATGACCTTAGTAAAAACACAGATCCTTTCACACGGCGCGGATGCGGGTCCGGACCCGCGTCCGGGCGAAATGCTCGTCCGGGTCCCATAGCTACGTCCGGGCCCGCGTCCGCACTTGTCATTACTGGACATTGATCTCTATGTAGGTTTTCACACGGTGCGGGCCCGCACTTGTTGTTTACACACCTAGTTAGATGCGGGTCCGGGCCCACGTCCGCACCGTGTGAAAGAGGCCTTAATGTTTTTTCATTGTCTGCTACCACGGAAAAAATAGCATATATGCTACACGACTGTGAAGTGTTTTTTTTTTTAACCTTGGCAATATTGTATCAGCATCCATTAAAACTATAAAAAAGCTCCTTTTTTTTAAATTTCTTTGACTAAGGCTCTACCTACCTTAAAACACAAAATGAAAATTAAAACACAATTATGAATGTTATTTATGAATAAGAGGTCACATTGACCAGGTGGTCAATATACACGGGTGGTCACTTTAGCAGGT
This sequence comes from Gerris buenoi, assembly GCA_001010745.2. Lineage (NCBI taxonomy): Eukaryota > Metazoa > Arthropoda > Insecta > Hemiptera > Gerridae > Gerris > Gerris buenoi. The sequence continues at coordinate 439,471 of KZ651395.1, forward strand.
TTTACTGTATTATTTATTGTTTTCCTACATAGGAACAAAATGCAATAAAATTTCATCAAAAACCACTAAGTGTTATAATACATACTCAAAAGCATACTTATAAAATATATCATATCTTTTAATATATTTATTATATTATATAATTTATAATAAAGGTATTTTGTACACTTTAATTCAAATTTGTTAAAGGATTTTTTTGTTTGTTCTTATGACATTACAGTCTATAAGATTAGAGTTGGCACAATCAAAAGGCGGGAAAATTTTTAGGGAAACAATTTTATTGGTCCCCCATGTTGAATGCAACTTCAGAAAAAAAAATGCTCTACTCTACCCCTGTTCCACAAAAAAAATGTAACATGAAAACACCGATTTTCCCTTTTTATAACCCCGAAACTACCTCCACATTTGTTGTTTCCCGCCTTCGATTGTGCCAACTCTAATCTTATAGACTGTAGTTCTGGTAGATGCACCTAGAAACACTTTTTCTATAATTCAGAGTTTGTTTTTAGATTAAAATTATTTTATAAAAAACATTAATTTTCAGAATAACTTTCAAGTATAATATTTTTTTCTAAGCATTTTGTACAACTGTTGCATTCTTCCTTCTAGCAGACGAAAGCCTTTTGAATACATTTTAGCAAACACAAGTCTAATAAAAATCAAAGGCACATTTTATTACTTCACATATACATATAATTTTTTTCTTAATTGTATATAATACAATTGTATATTAAATATATTAATTGTATATAATACAATCAACAAATTTGTCTTTTTATTTTTTTTTAACGGAGCAAATACAGTAGTTTACAATATACTTTCTTTTCTTTTTTTTAGATCGATAAATCAATTTAATAATAAATATTTATTTTATAAAAAAATAGTAATTTTAAACTTGGGTCTAATTTGATCACGTTAAGTTAAAAGGAATCTAAAATAAATGTACAATATTTACAAAAAAAAGAAGTTTTTTTCCGAAGAAATATCAGCTGCTACTTAAATCAGGCTATTGATATCCGGACCACTTTGTCACATAACACTGAAAATTTAAAACAAAAACAAAATTAATACATAAGTTAAAAGTTGATTACAAAATATAATAATAAGTTGAAGAACCTACTTAATTTTGAACCAAAATTCAAAATATATGAACGTCCATGGAAACTTCTTTCTCAGACTCTACAATCTGTGCCAAACGAGAGTTAGTGCGTTAACAGCGCAGGAAAAACTAGCAAATGGTGTGAGGAGCCAATGAGAGCTCAAGATTTACCCTCTGGATAACCATATAAGAAGGTGATGGAGTGGAGGTGATGGTGGTGGTGGTGGAGGTGGTGGTGGTGGTGGAGGTGGATGTAGTGGCTTTATTTTTTCCCTCAGAGGTTGGCCAATCTGTGTGTCACTCGATTTCCCGTGCTGTCAACAAACTAACTCTCATTTGGCACAGACTGTAGTGTTTCTCAAACTTTTTTCGCTCTCGCAACAGTATAAAAAAAATTGTTAGTAGTCTATTTTAAATTTTAGCCTATTAATAGTGAATGTTATACGAGTGTAACACCACTGTTTTAAAACTAAAGTAAGTGCAATGTAACTGGAAAGTTCTAGGGGGAAAAACATTTCACACAATATATCTTAACCTCTACTTTATAGTTTATGATGTTAAATTTTAATGTACAAAATTTGTAAATTCAAAAAAAAATCCCAAGGATGTCTCAAATACTCTTAAAACTCACGATTTTGCACCTAGATTTTTTTTTTTAAAAAAATCCTCTACCTGAACCCCCCCCCCCCAAATCGGTGGGGGGTAGTTTTCATACCCCAAACCCCCTGGTGAAACATGCTCACCCCCACATTTCCAAAGTTCAATCACCGCCACTGAACACTTGGACCTTGTGGATTTGATCAAAGTTACTTGGATAATTTGATCATGAAAACTCGGATTTATGATATTAGATGCGAAACCATTTTTAACAAGAGTGAATATTAGAACGTTATCTTGTACTAATCTGGGAGCCGATTCTGTAATTTTTTTTTATATATATCCACTTTGACATTATTTATCAAACATCGCTATATCAAAGTGTTGTTATAATGTAGTGAATCTGTAAAGTAATACCAGTGCTGTATATGGCCGTATACCGAACTACGGATTGACAGCGTACTTTTTATTGGCTATTTTATAGTAATTTCTGTCAGAAAACAAGAAAAGAGAATGAAAACATCAATAATTGCGTCACTTTGTTTTGGTTTTTAGCATTTGATATATAACAACATAACCTGACGAATTATATCAACAACAATTTCGAGTTGCTATATATCAAACCTTATTTATCAATTTCTCCTTATATAACAACAGACAAAGTTATAGATTAACCTTGACAGGTTGCGCGCGCATCTTCATAACAACAATTTGATAAATATCAACATGAAAAGGGAGGTTTCAAAGTTACAGAATTGGCCCCCTGGTGTTGTTTTGGAACATAATATTTTTTCAATCAATGAAAGAAATAGAAGACTTACCCCTAAGCCTTGCATTGAGTTCGGCTTCAGTGTCACAATGATAGAAAGCAACAGGCTGGACCGCTTGAAACGTCTCCACGACAGAGGGCTTCAAGTTGTAGAACAGAAGAGGTTGATTTCTCTTAACAAAGTCGTCTATCAGCAGTTTAATACCCTGCAAAAATAAACAAGTAAATTAGACCTTCAGCAGAGGCATAAATATTATATTTAAACATACAAATAATTGCAAGATAAGAACTTTTTATATACTACGTTAAATTTTCTGTAGACCAAATAAAAAAATCATAAATTTGAAACCAGTCAAAAATGAAGATCGTAAATATGGGTCAATGTCAAAACAAATAAATAAACTTGCGGATTTATTCCATACAGCAAAATATGCTGAAAACTAATTAAATTCTGCTGAAATATGGCTAAAAGTATTAAAATAATGCATTATTACCTTTAGTTATTACCTTTAGATTATTACTCCCTTCTGTTAAATATATAAGGGGAGTAATAGTCTAAAGAAGAACATTCTGTAAACCTTCTTTAGGTTGTTACTCCCTTCTGTTTTTATAAGGGGAGTAACAGTCTAAAGAAGAACATTCTGTAAACCTTCTTTAGGTTGTTACTCCCTTCTGTTTTTATAAGGGGAGTAACAGTCTAAAGAAGAACATTCTGTAAACCTTCTTTAGATTGTTACTCCCTTCTGTTTTTTATACGGGTGTAATAGTCACATTTGCCAGCACGTTTTATGCATCATTAACTAAATAAGGCTTTTATATCGAGATTAAAAGACAATTAAAATTAATAAAATTTAAAACATAAAATTGATGAGTTTTCAACAACAACCCTCAAAAAGCAAATATTCAACACTGAACAGCTTGCGTTATATTCAATATAGTAACAAATATTCAACACTGCACAGCTTGCGTTGTATTCAATATAGTAACAAATATTCAACACTGAACAGCTTGCGTTATATTCAATATAGTAACAAATATTCAACACTGCACAGCTTGCGTTGTATTCAATATAGTAACAAATATTCAACACTGAACAGCTTGCGTTATATTCAATATAGTAACAAATATTCAACACTGCACAGCTTGCGTTGTATTCAATATAGTAACAAATATTCAACACTGAACAGCTTGCGTTATATTCAATATAGTAACAAATATTCAACACTGCACAGCTTGCGTTGTATTCAATATAGTAACAAATATTCAACACTGAACAGCTTGCGTTATATTCAATATAGTAACAAATATTCAACACTGCACAGCTTGCGTTGTATTCAATATAGTAACAAATATTCAACACTGAACAGCTTGCGTTATATTCAATATAGTAACAAATATTCAACACTGCACAGCTTGCGTTGTATTCAATATAGTAACAAATATTCAACACTGAACAGCTTGCGTTATATTCAATATAGTAACAAATATTCAACACTGCACAGCTTGCGTTGTATTCAATATAGTAACAAATATTCAACACTGAACAGCTTGCGTTATATTCAATATAGTAACAAATATTCAACACTGCACAGCTTGCGTTGTATTCAATATAGTAACAAATATTCAACACTGAACAGCTTGCGTTATATTCAATATAGTAACAAATATTCAACACTGCACAGCTTGCGTTGTATTCAATATAGTAACAAATATTCAACACTGAACAGCTTGCGTTATATTCAATATAGTAACAAATATTCAACACTGCACAGCTTGCGTTGTATTCAATATAGTAACAAATATTCAACACTTATGTGTTAAAATATTTATGTTAACAATTAACTGATTAACATTAACTTATTGAGTAAAATAATATAAATGCATTTATTACAAATTTTGTGTTTTAATGATATTTTTTTTTTAAGCTGGGTACACACCAATAAAAATTTGAGTTGTGAGGGTGAGGGCTGCATTGTTGAATAAGGGTGAGCGCGTGAGTGGCAGTGTAGACACTCAAAACCCAAAATTTATTGACTGTTAGTAGTAATTTTTGTCATAAATATTTTTGCCCTACAGTAATAGTAGCAGTGGCGGCGGTAAGATATTGGGCCCCCCCGCAAACTTTTAGTGGGGGCCCCTCTATTTCCCTTCCAGGAGCCTCTAGCGGCCCCCATATGCCCAGGGCCCCCGCACCGTGGGCCCTGCGGGCCCGTTATTGCCGCCACTGTGTAGTAGTAGTAAGGCCCTAGAACTAGTACTAGATGAGTAGGACGAACCACTTGTTGGAACCTTGCAATTATGCCATCTTTTAAGCCCATATTACTTTCCCCGTGGTAGAGAGTTCCAACCACTTCACACATCATACTTCTGTACATTGCACTGCCGAAGCGAGTATGATGTGATCATTAGTGAGCCATATAAATCAGACCATCACGGAGAGGGATCGAACCTGCAACCTCTTATCGCCCTTGATTCAGTGATAGCCAAGTAGATGTGGTAAGCAATTTAATCCACACGGGCACGCAAGCTCTCCAAAGCCCTACAGTTAATTCAACCCACAACACAACTTTGTAAAGTTGTGTACCCAGTTTAGCAAACTAGGTAATAAACAATATACAATTTAGATGCTTACCCTAGCAGCTGTGAAGTCTGCTCCTTGAACATGTCTACTATCAATAACCACAGGGATGTAGTTAGATCCCAGCTTTGCGCCTGCTTTGGTAATTGAGTTTCTGACATATTCTACAGAAGGGAAGGCCAGACTACGATCGGGTGTGATAAGAAGATACTCACAACCGTACTCATTCTGCAATAAAAAAAATCAAACATAAATATTAACTCACACACAAGAATCTTAATAGTACAGTACGCGTCGAGTGAGGAAAGAAGCATTTTGCATGCGAGTGTGGAGTTTGCACCCGAGCGATAGCGAGGGCAGTAAAACCACACGAGTAATGCAAAATGCCGTTTTCGCACGAGTTGCGTACCGTACTTTATCTACGATTATTAGATTTTAATAATAAATACAAAAAAATAAAAAAATAAACTTCCTGTGTGTAAGTTTGTATTTCTCTTTTGATAAAAATTAATTCATTAGTCGTATTTTGTGTGGAATTAATTATTTCGGGAGGCGTATTTATTCTCCTAATTTTCGTCATAATCACTTAAATCGTGCATTTATTTTCACAAAAAACTCGTTATAAACAGTTACTTTTATTAAAAAAAACATCAAATTAGATTTGTTAAATGTAAAAAAACTCGTTAATTGTGCGTAAAGTTAAAGAATTCTTCTTCTTTACCGCCCTAGAGCGGAAAAAAAGAGGAATTCTTCTGAATTATGAGACGCGCATGCGCAATGAATACAAGTACGTACAGAATCACTGTCTACGCATCTATACAGAGATTCAATGTTTATATTTCGTTACAATCGTAGATAAAGAATTTAATGATAGAAAGATATTTTTATAAAACTTACAGTAAGTTTCTCCACACTGACAGATGGTCTGGCTGAAGCGTAAAGAAGAAATAATACATTAATTCCAATGCCGATCACAATACCCAGCTCGAGACGAATAAATAAACAAGATATAAACGTTGCCGCAGCTGGAATCAAGTCTAATTCTGAAACATTAGAAGAAAATTATAAGATTGTTAGTGGGAATGGTAATAAGTTATTTAAGGTAGGGTTTAATAAGTTAATTCAAATATTAACAAGGTACTCCTATAAAATTTCACACAATCACTTGCTTTTATTAAATCTAATGTTTTATTTTTATTACTTAATATCTCATGGTTGCACATGGTATCTCATGGTTCTATCTATCTAGCTTCGAGCGGTTGTACAAGTTAAGACATGTTGTATAACAGGGTTCAGTTTTACCACCTCTAACCACCTCTATCCACCTCTAACCACCTCTATCCACCTCTAACCACCTCTAACCACCTCTAACCACCTCTATCTAGCTTCGAGAGGTTGTACAAGTTAAGACATGTGGTATAAAATGCTTCAGTTTTACAGGTCTCAATGTTTATAGTCTGGTTCTGAATGAGCTTTAAGAGCTAATAGAATAATAAAAATGGAAATCCTCTCCACTATTGTTATTATTCTATTGATATTAACTCCACTTGCGCTCTTAATCTTCAGCTTTAAGAGCCTATACACGTTAAGACATTTTGTACAACTTGGTTCAGTTTTACATGTCTCAATTTTTATAGTCTGGTTCTGAAATGATATAGTTAATAGTAGATAAGGTTGTTTCTGATAAAAAGAAAACCGAATGCTATGGCTAGTTTGAGTATTTGCAACCAAATTTAGATAATATGTTCAGAAATCAATTACTCATCTCATATAATTATAGATAAAATAAATATGCATAATGAAAATTATTGAGATATGAATTTAGAATTTCTTTAAATAAATTTGTACACAAAATGAAAAAAATAAAATAACTATGTAAGTTGTTATTATACAAAAATAATGTTGCTACACTAAAGTATGAGTGATTTGAAGCTATGCACCACACTATGAGCGTGACAAGTTGTGACCTATGACACTCAGATTGGCCAAACTAAAACAGAAAAAAATAAAGCAAGTAGGCCTGTGGTAGGGGTGGCCCCAGTGACATTTTTGTTTGCCTAGTTGACCCGACCTTCTAGAATTCAAAATCCTGACCTCTCATTGGCTCCCCACCCCAATTTTTCTTTGGATTTTCCCACACTGTCAAAATTCACAACTCATAACATGCAAACTGTAAATAAAAGGAAAAATTAACGTGCTTAGGCTAGGCAGAGGAAATCGAGTATATTTTTAAAGTATAAAGCCTCGATAAGAAGTGCCTGAAGAGGATTAGGGAAACAGTCTTGTTATCGAGGTGCTCTTTTTGCTTAGGTCTTTTGTTGAGGGTCATTTTGGCTATCAGTCGTGTTATCAAGGTGAATGGGTGGGGTTTTCAAGTCTAGACTTGTTCAAGGTCGACCCATTCCTGTATAGAGTCACGATATGGAGGTTGACTTTTCAAAACGACTTGTTATAGAGGTTCTGAGTTACGTTGTGAATGGGAAAAAAATCCGTGTTTTTGAGATTGTTTGGATAATAATAGTCGCGTTATAGAGGTTAATTTAACATTATGTGTTATGGCAATCTCAAGGTGATTTGAAAATTGCACTTGTAATTGAGGTTGTCGTGTTATTGAGTTGTTTAAGCGAGGTTCTACTGTACTTACTTTGCCAAGCTGACCTTTTGATTTTCCGAGAATCTTTTCAAAAACTACTGCAATTTAGAGGATACTATACTCTTTTTACAATTAGTATTAAATTTTGACAGCACAGGAAAATAAAAAAAATGTGGAATTCAAGAAGGTCGGGCCAACTAGGCAAATAAAAATGTCATTGGTCCCACCCATCTCTTTGGCCTAGTGGCTTTACTTTTTTCCATTTTTAGGTTGGCCAATCTGAGTGTCAAAAGTTAATACTAATATTAAAAAGAGAATTTCATTGCAAACTATTATCTTATCCCTGAATCAGTAACTCAAGAAACAATAATATTAACTAAAAATTAATAAATGGAAAATTATTTATTTAATGAACTTACTATTTGTCCTCCAGATAGGTTTAACGACATGGAATTCAACCATGAAAACAACTGCTGCTATGATGACAGCAGCCAATGATGCCTTGGGAATGTAATGGAAGTATGGAGTAAAAAACTGCAGCGACAGTATCACCAATATTCCTGAGAAAAAATTTAAAAAAAGTATTACTTACTACTTATTACTATTTCAAAACTTATGATTATACCATAAAGAATAAAGTAAAAAGTTAATGGGTTTGAATCATTTAGGTTGATGCGAGCTATAAAGAGAAGAGGTGTGCTCAGAGCTTTTATCGAGTCATAATAAGGCAAACAAATCTAGAAGAATCTAATGTAAAATTTGAAAGAGGAAAAGAAGAAAATGTGGAAGATATAGAGTCCAAAAAGAGCACTATATGAGGTTTCCACTCTGATGTAATGCGGATAGGGTTCAAGAATGTTCTGCAAGACCTGAAATGGATGATATTTTTTTTTAATGAAACAAACATAACGAACCTTGTAATAAAAGGTGAAGGTTGCTTCTTTTCCATACAGATTCAATACTACTTATGGAAACACCTAACTTAATAAAAAAAAAAAAAACCGTGTTTGAACATCATGGGAACGTAGTATATAACTCCTAATATGCTAAAGCATTTTGGGAAGAATTAGAGTATATGCTAGATCTAGATCTTGGAGCATCTATGGAAGTCATCTAAAAGTTCAACCTTTTTTTTAGAGTATGGGTGTGATATCATCCAGGTGACAGGGGGAGGGCATGTAAACATATTTACAACAATATTAATATATGCATTTTTACAGTAACAAATAGTTCGTATTACTGTTTAAAACCCCCATTTTTTTTTAGAAACACCCTATTTATCCTAGAAATGTATGATCCATTTTCAATTTTTTAGTTTTAAATATGAAGAAAAATCCATACCAGTATAAATTCCTCCAAATGGTGTGGCAACTCCACTTGCATGGTTTACAGCACCTCTAGATAAAGCTCCTGAGACAGGCATGGAGCCAACGAATGATGAACCAATGTTACACAGACCGAGAGCCAACATTTCTTGAGTTGCGTCCACACTCTTTCCATCAGCTGCGGACAAATGACACATATATTTGTTTAAATTTAGAAACTTCCAGGAAAGTTTGATTCCCAAAATATTTTGGGAAATTATGTTTGTACTATACTTCTAAGAATAAATTTAACATTAGAGCGCTTTGATTTCTTAAGAGTCAGGGTTGTTTGGGATACAAAACTACCCAACCCTAAATTTCCATTTTGGGGTCTGAAATGCAGAGCAACTTCTCTTGCATCAATTCACCCTGGTTTTCTTGCCCTTGTATCTCTACATCCTCTTAAGACAGGATTTAGGCAACAAGAGTAGTCTTATAGAAGTTACGTGGGTAGAAGAGAATTGTGAAAGAATTTTCCCATTTATCATCAGTTATACTACTTTGCATAACAGTTAAGTGTTGTAAAAAAAATCTATCTTTTTCATTTTAAGGTAATAAAACATTTTAATGGGAAGAAGAGAAAAGAAACAAGTTCCAGACATCCTCTCAAAAAAGTTATATAGTGATATCTAAGTTGTAGCAAAGTCTGTTTTATTCGTTCAGAAACGGGCCAAAATAGCAATCTTGTTCATGAAAGTAGGAGTGAAGTAAGGTAGGTGGGGGGCTGGGTGACTCGGAGGCTAGAGCGCTCGCCTTGCGATAAGGCAAGTTAAGCAGCTTCCAACAAGGTCAGAAGATGGATGGGTGACCGCTTCTGACCACAGCTCTGGGTTCAATTCCCGGAACGGGCTCTCCCGCTCAATGTCCACCCAGCATTATTTAAACAAATGGGAAGCTCCTCTAAAGAGTGGCGCCACCAAGTTTCGGCCTGGAAACCATAATGATGACACTCTTGGTTGTAATAGGAGGGGATTCATGGTTAACGACCATATCATCAATCGTTACACGAGTGTGTAGAGATTTCGGTCCCTAACCCGGGTTAGTTCAATGGGACCACCAAAGTGGCCTGCGTCTAGGGACGTAAAAGCCCCCGGAAAAAAGTGAACTCTTTAGTCCACCTACCTTCTTTTTTTTCCGCACCTAAAGAAAGTTCACACTTGACTCCAATGTAGATATCACTACTTTGATTTGCTAACTTTTTTTTAGGAGGGGGTCTAGAATTTAAATCTTTATTCACGATTTGGTTTTTGAGGAGAATATTATTAACAAAAAATCAAAATATGTTAACTCAAATTTTAGGAAGCAAAATTGCATTAATTGTTAAGGGAAGGGGAAGTGTCAAGAAAGGGAATTAAAATTTAAAAAAAGATTAAGGTATCATTACCTTAGAGCGTATAATGATACTTGAATTACATTCGGCTGTTTAATTTAACTTAAAACTTAAAAAATTGTATCACAAGCATAAACAAGACCTAATTAACTGATAACAACAGAGAGAAAGTGGATGACAGTGATAAGAACATACTCAATGAGTACCTAGAACATTAAAATAATTCAGTGTTCTTTCTATTAGGTTGAACATTTTTTAAGCTTGCTAATAATTCAAACATGATATATTGTTTTAATTATACAGTCTACTTACAAAAGACTTTAGCTAATGAAATGTCCTCAAGAATGGAGAGAAGAGGTAGAATTAGGATGGCACTGCTAAGACTGGAGCACATATCAAGGAAAGTGTAACTTTTATCGCCTGTTTTTATGTTAAACGGTGGAACTTCGAAAGTCGGTAGACCTCCTTTTACATGACCTGAAATCAAACAGATTAAAAATATACTTAACATTTAAAAGACAAAAAAAAAATGTTGATACTGCATTAACATTAAAACAAATAATATAATAATAATATAAAAACAATTAGAAAGTCTAAATCTTTTACAGTTTTAAACATGTACATCGCAGCCTATAAAACAATTGTCCAAGATTAAATAAAGAATTACTTGTTTAATTGCTTTTAAATGTAAACATTTGGATAAAGAAAATCTCAAAATTGAATTGGATATTGAGTAAACATTGTGAAAGAATTTTCCATTTACCACCAGTTATACTAATTTGCATAACAGCTAAGTGTTGTGAAAAAAATCTATCAATTTCAATTTAAGGTAATAAAACAGTTTAATTGTACACAAATAGTATAATGTGAGTGTGTCCTGGTTAGATATTGTTTAATTATATTTGTAACTTTAAAGGAAATTAGATCAGAAAATGGGTACTTCTTTAGATTATTACTCCCTTATGTGTTTTTGGAATATAAATGACTAACAAAATAACTATTATGACAAAGTCCTTTTTAGCCCAATGGAATATCATTCACGCCCAAAGGAATATCATTCTTCTATTTTTATAAGGGGAGTAACAGTCTAAAGAAGAACATTCCATACCATACAGATTCCTACCTTCGTCAGATTTTTACTCCCCTTTTTTTCTTTATAGGGGGAGTAACATTCTAAAGAAGTGCTAGAAAATGAAGTGATACATTTTGATTACTGACAGAGTTGTTAAGCTAGCAAACTTGTCTTTTATTAACGATGATAATGAGATAGTACTCTAATGCTTACCAGTAAGTTGAAATGGACAGGATCCACGTTGATCGCAGAAGAAAGATATGCCGGCGCAGATTACAACAACCAAGATATTCCTAGCAGTAGAGAGGAACCAGAGACCATGTGCAAGAGCTTTCTGTCCAGCTGTTCGTTCTTTAGAATCTTTTGGCCCAACAGGAATGTCTTTTACTTTCTAGAAATTAACAAACAAATATAAAATGTTAGATATATTGCTCATTCATTTATCCGATTGATCCTATCCTTCATTCCTATTTTTAGGTTAATTTTGACATTCAGAAAAGCCATATATGATTTGTTGCCAGTTGCATGTCTCTTGGTGGTTAGGTGTTAATGTCTGAAACTGGTTCAAATATTTTCCCGGGTAAAAATGTTTGTGTGGGCCAGCTAACTTTAGGCCCTTAGGACAAACAAAATGTGAAAACAAAGTATATAAGAGAGTGTTTAATCATGTTGCTATGGCTACGCCAGTTTGTTCTACCTGGTAAATAACACCATAACCATGGACCAGTTGTGCTTCAGATCTATAAAGCACTTGCAATTCAAAATAAAATCAACCTCCTTACAACCCAAAAGAAGATCAACTTCTTTACAACCCAATAGAAGATCAACCTCCTTTTAACCCAAAAGAAGATCATCTTCCTTGCAACCCAAAAGAAGATGAACTTCCTTGTAAACCAAAAGAATATCAACTTCCTTGTAAACCAAAAGAAGATCAACTTCCTTGCAACCTAAAAGAAGATCATCCTGCTTTCAACCCAAAAGAAGATCAACTTCCTTGTAAACCAAAAGAAGATCAACTTCTTTACAACCCAATAGAAGATCAACCTCCTTTTAACCCAAAAGAAGATCATCTTCCTTGCAACCCAAAAGAAGATGAAGTTCCTTGTAAACCAAAAGAATATCAACCTCCTTACAAACCAAAAGAAGATCAACTTCCTTGTAAACCAAAAGAAGATCATCCTCCTTTCAACCCAAAAGAAGATCAACCTCCTTACAACCCAAAAGAAGATCATCCTCCTTTCAACCCAAAAGAAGATCAACCTCCTTACAACCCTAAAGAAGATCAACTTCCTTGCAGCCCAAAAGAAGATCTACTTCCTTGCAACCCAAAAGAAGATCAACTTCCTTGCAACATAAAAGAAGATCATCCTCCTTTCAACCCAAAAGAAGATCAACCTCCTTACAACCTAAAAGAAGATCATCCTCCTTTTAAGCCAAAAGAAGATCATCCTCCTTTCAACGCAAAAGAAGATCAATCTCCAAGTAACCCAAAAGAAGATCAACTAACTTCCTTGCAACCCAAAAGAAGATAAACCTCCTTGCAGCCATCCTTGATAACCAGTACCATTCTGTTTTCTTGTATACCTTAGCTGACCATAAAATGAAATGAGAAATCAACAATTGGAATTCATTAGTTCATTTTATAAACACAATTAAAATAGTTAGAACCGGATTGTGTTAAAATAATCACTGCAGTGGTTTGACAACAATTTGTTCAATGCTACTCTTTGAATTTTATTTTATAATATGATGCAGTTGTTCCTTAGACACAATTGCATTTATAAAAAATCACAGGGAAGTACTTGCGTCCAAGTACTTTTTAGGGTTTTGTAGATGAGTAAGCATACCCATTATGTAATATGATTTTTGGTCTTCGATCTTAAGAGTCCGGGTTCGATTCCCCGGGGGGTCACAATGTTTTTTATCAGTAATAAACCAATAAGGAATGCAAACTTTAAAAAAGCAAATATATATTTGTGTCCTACTCTTCAGCAGCTTTCATTTGATACCTAACTCAAAATTTTTGAAAAATAAAATTTTGGGCGCACCCCAAATTTTTGCGCACAAAATTGACAATTTTTAAAACCTTTGAATGAACTCCCGGAAATATCATCGCCCTAATATAAGGTATTAGCATGAATTATTTCGAAATTTTAGCACCAGCCGATCTATAGTGGTTGGGGGGGGGAAAATTTTTTTTGGGTATATTTTGATTTTTTCCCCCTATAAGGAATGCAAAATTTAAAAAAGCATATATATATTTGTGTTCTACTCTTCAGCAGCTTTCATTTGATACCCCACTCAAAAATTTAAAAAAATGTAAATTTTTGAGTTTACCACATTTTTTTGAATTGCGCATGCGCAAATCTAATTATGGACTTCTGTATATTTTTCCTCTGGTTGGGTCAAAAAGTTGCACCAGGGTTCCAAATTTCATTACTTTCGCTTGAACGGTTCGGGCCCTATGAACCAAAGAGCGACGGACGGACGGACACATCACCCTCGGCATAAGGGTTTTGAGAAGTATCTACAAAACCCTAAAAATATTTCCATAGAAATTATTTGACTTAATTCGATTGATATTAATAATGTGGGTGCTACCAAGGAGTTTTTATTTTGTGTATTATTAATTCAAAAGTATCCAATTTATTTGACGTATAATGCAATTCAAGAATTATGAAGCTATTTAACAGTCATTTTAGACGCCTTGGGCACTAAGTTTGCGCTTTATTTATCAATAAAAATATTAGTTACAATCTAAAGATAAACAAGGCAGGATAAGAGAAGGCTCACGTTCTCATTCAAATTTACTCAAGCACTTTTTTTCTTTCATCAATTAATGCATCTAAAGCTTTTCTGGAGGTCTCAGTACAATGGTAAATTTGAAAGTTCTTACTCTGAGAATCAGAAGGATGGCAATGCAGGAAAATCCAAGTATTGCGTCATAAAGCTGAGTATTTGTGATGTGACAGGATATCTCCTCCCAGACGTCGAGAAACGAACTGGCTGAGAACTGAAGACCAAGAAGATCTTTAACTTGGGTGGTGGCGATGATGATGGCCGCTGCCGATGTAAAACCAACGGAAACCGGCCCGGAAATAAAATCTAAAAGAAAACCTGTGGGCAAATAGACATAGATAGTTAATAAGCAAAGTTTTAAGACATAAGGTTTGTGCAAATTCGAAGATTATAGAGATAAGATAAATTCGAAGATTGCTATAAATATAGATAGGGCCAGATTTAGAGGATATATGCAATATTCACTAAGGCATAAAATGTGGTAGGGCTCCTTGCATTCTTTAATAGAAGACGGGTTTCTATTAATATGCTATGCAAGTTTTACTTCTGAGCTTACTGAAGAATTAATCCAGGAGATGGCGTGCAAAAAATGTCTGACAACCATCAAGCTAGAATTTTGTGTATACAAGTTAATCTTTTGGCGCCTTTTAAGACTGTGGTTGGCTAAGTTCGTCTGATGAACACTTTGATTTGGAGCAATATTTAAATAACTAACCTGTCAATCGACTAAATAACATCAACTTGATTTTCGGTCTACTAACTAATTTTGTACTCAGGATCATAAAAATCAATCATAAAGGGCCGCAATATGGCCACTCTCCACCGTTTTTTTTTGAAAAGCCCATTGCCAAGCTATGTCCCATAGACGAACTTTACCAACAACATATTCTTAAAAAGCACTAAAAGTTAAAAGATTAACTAATCAAAATAGCTTGATGTTAGTTTTTTTTGCACTTTTTTTGCCCCCTATCTCCTGGACTATTTACAAAATATTGAAAATTATAATAAATGGGGAATACAAGAATTTTTTTGTATTGCACTCCAACGCCGTAAGAATTGGGATTTAAAAAAGAAATTAAGAAATATTGAAATTAGGTGAATCTACAAATCGTGATTTTCACTTCGAGATCTTACTGGATGTAGACAAAAAAGTCAGAGAAGTTTTTGGTAATTATCCTGTCGAAATTACCTTAGTTTAACGGATGTTAAGATGATTTATTGAGAAATAAATAAAGAAAAAAATAACAAACATATATATGTATGATTAAGATGGATGGAGTCAAGAAAAAAAATTGCAAATCTGTTTTGCAATGTACTAAATCTCTATTTTTTTAAACGATTAGTAATTTTTTTATCTCCTTTCTTATGATTTATGGTCTTTACATACATTTTTGGTCCTTTGGGCCGGATTATTTTAATTATTATTATTATATTTATACATATATTTGTACATATAAAATTTTTAACAGTATCTAATAAGGAATTGACGAATGTTCCTGTAAATATTATAGTCTGAGACGCTTTTAAAAAAGGCATCATTGCAGTTAANACGTAATCGAGTCCGTTGGCGGATGCGTCAGCGTGCACGTGAGGGGGCTGCCAACATTTTGCCAAAGTTCAATCAGGAAGTAGTACTCGCCACCGAGCTCGCCATTGAGGTCGTAATCGAAGGTGAGTACAAAATCAAAAACTTAAATCGGAGAAGGCTTGAAGGCGTGGCCGAAATCACCACTGGAGGAGGGTGACCTTGGGGAGAGCAGAGGCGATATGGGGTCGTATACGAACGAGAGGGGCCTCGGTCATTGACCTGGTTTTAGGTGGACATTAGCGATTGAGCCAGGTGCCCTCTTTTTACCCTACTAACATCAACTTGATTTTCGGTCTACTAACTAATTTTGTACTCAGGATCATAAAAATCACATTGTCCACCATAAAGGGCCGCAATATGGCTACTCTCCACCGGGTTTTTGTTTTTTTGAAAAGCCCATTGCCAAGCTATGTCCCATAGACGAACTTAGCCAACAACATATTCTTAAAAAGTACTAAAAGTTAAAAGATTAACTAATCAAAATTCTAGCTTGATGTTAGTCAGTTTTTTGTTGTTTTTTTTTACATGCAATCTCCTGGACTTTAATGGAAAATTTAGAAGAAAACGAAAAATAAAGTCTTCTGCCTTTGTGGTGCGGCACCCCTTTTGGTTTCGACCCCTAAGTGACCGCTTTTATCGCCTATATGCCTATATCCGGCTCTAAATATAGATACTATTGTAGCAGATAGCACTACCTTATGTAAAATATTTCAAATATAATTTATTCTTTTACTCACCGAGTTGAAGAAGGCCCATAATTAATTGGACTACTCCAGTAAGAAATGCAAGCAGAATAGCTCCCTGTGCTCCGAGATTATGCAAATTTTCTCTTGTCAGGATGGCCATGATTGCAGTCGGTCCGATGGGGCTGTCTTTGCAACTGCCAAACAGAGCGTAAACGAAACATCCGAAGAAGGATGAATAAAGACCCACCTGTAACAAAGATTTTTAAAATTTTATCCTCGCGTTCATCCGATTCATCGCATACAAATCATTCGAGGAAGGTTTTACAATTTGGTTTTACAATTTACTAATAACTTCCTCAAATGAAATGCCTTAAATGATGCCTCTTCGATCCTCAAATGATTTAAAGCTAAACTAATGACATTTCATTGCTTGATTGACACTTCTAATTACACCAATTTATGTACTTGTTAGGTTTCTGTACAAAGTACAAAAAGAAACCTTATATAACGGCTCTGTCTATCTGTCCGCTGGTGTCTGTCCCTTGGCTTGTTTCAATTCATAAACTACTATAGCTAGAAACATAAAATTTGGCACACCGGTGCATCTCGGCCTTTGAAAAAACTGGACACATTTGGAGTATTTACACTTAATATTTCAAAGATGGCGGTCCGGCCAATATGGCGGGTGACTAAAAAAAAGTTTTTAGTTATCATGGCATGTTATACATCAATTTAAATGTCTAAAAGTTATTGAAAAGGAATATGCAACTATTAAAATAACACACGTAATATTTTCAAGATGGCGGCCAATATGGCGGGTGAGTAAAAAAGTTTTTAGTTACCATGGCATGTTATGCATCAATTTAAAGGTCTTTAAGTGTAGAAAAAGAATATGCAACTATTACACTTAATAATTTTACCTAATCGTACAGAAACCGGCGATTATCGCCTCACGTACTTACGTGAAGCGCGCCTTACTTGTTT